>CABHPQ010154577.1:2184-37063 GCA_902168405.1 Peromyscus aztecus | reverse complement strand
AACTGTAATCACCTAGTGATGAGGTGTTACTCTCGCCTGCAGACGTCAAGAACAAAGATTATTTTCTCTGAGCTATTGGTGTCACTGATCAGTGTGCCCGCTTGCAATTCCTGAACAGAACACGACAGACAGACTAGAGTGAGTAGCTGCCCCAGTGCCCTATTATCAGTCGCCAAACTAAATGTAATGAAAGAAAACCTACTTGACGTGATTATTGCAAAAGGGTCAGGTTAGGAAAAACAGGAAAACATCCTGAGATCTCTTTCAGTGTGGACTGCACTATGGAAGTTTCTAGGCATGGCGTTATTTTCAGCTGCTGAGGATGCCAGCATCCCCTTACTTTTGGCAGTACCACTTCACTCCTGCTTTGCCTTTCCGGTCACATTGTCACCTGCTCTCCTATGGTCTAATGTCTCCTGGCCTATAAAGACACTTTTCATTGCATTTAGATTCACAGATAAATGCAATCTCCCCCTGCCAAGACATTAAATCACATCTTCCAAGTTGCTTTTGCCATATAAGGTGACATCATAGGTCTTAGAGATTAGGACCTGTGCTGGCTAGTTTTGTGTGTGTGTGTGTGTGTGTGTGTGTGTGTGTGTGTGTGTGTGTGTTTGTTTTTTGTTTTGTTTTTGTGTATGTGTGTGTCAACGTGACACAAGCTAGGGTTGTCTGGGAAGAAAGAACCTCAAATGAGAAAATACTTCTATCAGCCTGGTCCGTAGGTAAATCTGTGGGGCATCTTTTGATTAATGATTCTTAGGCATTTTCTTCATGTAGGAGGGCCCAGCCCATTGTAAGCAGTGCCACACCTAGGCATATGGTCCTGGTTTGTATAAAAAAAAAAGCAAGCTCCATAAGTTATTTAGGAATATCACATCTATTAAACTCACACACATCACAACATAGATATAGAGGCCATGAATTTGAGAACAAGGTAGATTAAATGGGAAGGGTTGGAGGGAGAAAAGGGAAGAGAAGAAATGATGTAATTCTATTGTAATTTCAAGAAATAAAACGAAAATTTTTTTTAAAGCAAGCCAAGTGAGCCATGGAGAGCAAGCCAGTAGAGTAAGCCAGTAAGCAGCACTCCGTCATGGTCTCTGCTTCAGTTCCTGCTTTGGGGTTCCTGCTTAGTCCTCCCTCCAAGATGGAGTGTCATCTGGAAGTGTATGCCAAATCAACCCTACCTACATTGCTTTTGGTCAGTGTTTTATCCCAGCAACAGAGAAGGAAACTAATACAGGACACAAGGATATCTAGAGGCCGTGTGTTGGTCCACCATGTTGATCTTATGCAGAGAAAGTAAATTACATGGAGTCTAAAGTAATGAGCAGAGTTTATTAATACCTAAGGAATCAGAAAAGTTAGTATGAATTCTTAACTTTAGAGATGATTCTGGTCTTGTTTTTTCAAATTTGCTTGTATCAAAGCACTAATCCAAATTAGTAGCTTGAAGCTAGACTCTGTGACGAAATGCTAGCCTGAATAGGCTGAAGGAAGATCACCAGTTCCAGACCAGCTTGTGATACAGAGGACATTCAAGGCCATCCTTTTCAACTTAGCAAGGCCTTATCTCAAAATGAAAAAGTAGAGTACGGCTAGATACATAGCTTAGTGATTGAGCGGTTGGCCAGCATGTGGTTCAGTCTTTAGCAGGCAGAAGTATAGATGACCCAAAACAGCTTCACTAGAAACTTTTAACCTGACATGGATGATGCAGATGGAGCCCCTCTTCAGTGAACTTCCCCCAGCTTATCTACTCTTAAGAACCCTGGAGACCAGAGTCATGTTGTTAGGCAGGGTAGCATACAAAAGGTTGGGCAAGCAGATGGAATCTCAGGGGAGGATCCAGTGACCAACCACAGCACCTTTTATGAGGGGGT
Source organism: Peromyscus aztecus (assembly GCA_902168405.1). Classification (NCBI taxonomy): domain Eukaryota; kingdom Metazoa; phylum Chordata; class Mammalia; order Rodentia; family Cricetidae; genus Peromyscus; species Peromyscus aztecus. The sequence goes on along the minus strand of CABHPQ010154577.1, from coordinate 35,177 downwards.
GTCAACAGTCAACAAGTAATGGACTTGTGAAAGCATGCATAACTGATCCCAGGAACATGAGGATCACAGTCTGCACAGCAAGACACGCATGTAGATACTCTGGGCAGGCTAATGAAGGTTCATTCATTCCACAGTCGTATTAATTACCTACTGATATTGAGATGTTAAGGTGGTAGGACCCTTCATCCCAGATTTTAGTCTTTGATAAAGACACGTGAGAAAAACATTAACCAATGACAAGTACTACTTATTGAAGGAACTTACATTCTAGCAAACTTGAGAAGTGAAGACCACTTCTGGACTGAAAGAGCCTACAAGAGGCCATAAGACTTAGGGATGAACTACCATTAAAGACACATGTTTCCAGTCCTTCTTGTAGAAGCACTATGCATGGCATGCTCACAGTCATATCACATAATTCCTGGATCAAAAATGTTCAAACTTGGAACTTTTGCAGAGTACAGGAAAAACACATATGCCACATCATCTTCAAGAACTTCAATAACCTTGATACTCAAACTTGACCAAGGACGTTGAAGAACTATGTCTGAGTCTCAGTCACAGAATGGAAAAGGGAAAAGTATTTCCTCCACTGATGGATCAGTGTAGCTTGGTATGTAAACACATTTGCATGTCAATTTTTTTTAAATATTGCCACTACCTAAAAATCAATATAAAGTTCATTTCTAAATTTACTTAGCAACAAAGTTAGCAAATGACTTTTAAAAGGAATTTTACAGCTGTCTTTATATTTTTTTAAAGCACCTAAAAGTAATTCTCAGAACTGTAGAATTTAAGAGAATATCTAGAAATACAATGTCCATGATGGATGTAAAGACTGGTGAAGAAATGTAAAATCTCTCCAACTTGACATGTAGATTAAAACCAATAACTAAGAAATACTAAGCACATCATAATAGACATTTCTTGACTATCCTTAATTTGGCGAACAATCCCTTCTTTCAGCGAGTTGACCTGTGTGTTTCAATGGCACTTATCATACTGTTTTGAATACAGTGGTTAAGAACATTAGATGCTCCCTGGAAGGCAGTATGGTGATATTTTATTTGTGCTGAAATGTGATTTTATTTGTATGTTGAGAAATAAAGTTGCCTGGGGGTCAGAGCTAAGAGCAAGCCATTTAGCAGAAGTCTGACAGTGGTAGCACATGCCCTTAATCCCGATCACATGACAGGCAAATCTCTGTGTGTTCAAGGATACCACCAGCATGGAGACACATGCCTTCAATCTCAATACCAACCATAGAGACCTGGAGATCTGTATAGACAGGCAGTGATGAGGAGGTCATGTGGTTGAGTTTACAACCAATGAGAAGGCAGAACAGAAAGTCAATAAAAATACAGATACACAGGAAGTAGGCCTCTTTCTCAGGGGAAGGACAACAGCGAGGGGTAAGAAGGCAGTCTTAGCTCTTGACTGCTACTCGATCTCTGGGCTTTTAACTCTGCATTTGGCTGTGTGTTTCTTATTTAATAAGACGGTTCAGAATTACATCTACAAGGCAGGGTTGGCTAGTGTGGGATGCGGCACTTGTACATCCTCTCCTGTGCTGGGAGGATTTCTTTATTTTGCCCCTTCTGAGTGACAAGGTAGCAATGCGCCTCACTTTTTGAATTTGGAATGGCATTGAGGGCTGAAGGACAGAATGTCCTGCCCTCCCCAACTTGTGACCTGGGCTCTCTCCTGGCCCATGACTACCCTTGCTCAGTGAGTCGTCAGCTGGCCACTAGGTGATTGTGTCTCCATTGCCCCAGAACAGCCTGGATGAGGAAAATCTATATAAGATGGATACAAAAACCAATGTAAAGATAATCATTCTATATAGTCTTATCACTGTAACTAGAGTTTGTCAAAGGCAAACAGCAGTGTAATGAAATTGCTTCAACTGCGGCAGGGAGGAGAAAGACAGAGACAAAGACAGAGAGGGAGAACATAGACGCTATTGCCAGTCTGTCTGGGTTTGAATCTTGGCATCATCCCTTTCTAGTTCTGTGACCTCAGGCATGTTACTTAATTTATATTAACTTATTACCCACACAAATACTCACCTCACAGTTATTAAGATTAATAACAGCATACACTTAGAATGGTGCCTGGCACATAGCAAGCATTATGTAAGTGTTGGATGCTGCTGCTGTTATTCCCTCACCCACTAGCCTGAGTTCCTTGAAAGAAAAACAGCGTCTCCTTGGATTATGTAGTTTCAAAACCTGCTTTCAGTACCTGGCACATGCTCAGATGTTGGCTGCACTGTTGCTTCAAGCAAAATCAAGTGGTGGTTGGGGCTGGAGAAGATCCATATATACTGAAGAGTTACCTTATTAACCTAAACCTGTGAAAAGAAGGTCTGGGCTCTCCATTAAAGCCCAAATGCGATCCACAGCAATGCTGTGAAAATACCAATTGTTGCTGATTGCCTCAACCATTTTGCTCACCACATGTCTGAAATCCTCCCAATGCACCATGGCCAGAGCATTTTAAGAATGAGGTTCAGCAAATTCCACTCTTCAACAGGAGAAACGCTCTGCTGGAATCAGGTTCACGCAAGGTACTTCTGATTCATGTATTTCTTTTCTCCTCCGGCCACTTCCTTCCTGTCCTTCAACAGGAAGTCAATACGGTGTGTATAACATGAATGTTCTACTTTGATACCTATCAACATTGCCCACAGTGTCCCTGGCTGGCCAGAAAACCTTAACCTTAACATAACGAGCTCTACCAAATTAAGGCCCTCTTGCTGGTTCTCCAGCAAGTTGAAAATTTCTTCCTGCCACACAATCAAGAGTCTTCTTCTTTAGTAAAATTCCCAGCATCCCTTTCACTTTGGGGTCTTTCACCATAGGTTAGCCATGGTGTGTGCTAGAATGCACATGTGCGCAAAGGTAATATACAGAGGCCATGATGGAATAAGCAAGGTGAAGAACACATTCAAGTTTAGGTGGCCCTATAAGGTGCCCGCTGACAGACTATATACCAAGGCTGATTTGCTGCAGGATTTCGATAGAGTGTACTGCTGTCTCTTCTGGCACTTACTTCCTCAGAACATCTGACAGTACCAACGTGCAAGAAAAATATACCGCCGTCATAGATTCCTGTCTGGAGAAAAGCCTCTCAAGTCAGCGTTACAAAGAACCAGTCTCCCTGTGAGAACTTAAGCACATCACAGAGGCCCAGATGGCAGGGCCGCAAGGATGTATGAAATGTACTGAGATATAGTGTGAACCCCTGAACCCCTAGCTCCCAAGACACCTACTCACCACTTAAGTTCTTAATGCCTTCTTTATGCTTTATTCTATATGATTTTGAGAATCTGAGATTCAATTTTTCCACCTTTTAAATGGATGTAGCACATAGGTAAATTCCTCAAGGTTGTGAAGATTTTGAATTCATGGGCCACTCAGAGCTGGCTCTCCTTCTTGCGCTGAAAACACTATTGGAGGATGTGTGTGTGGTGGTAGTGGGATGTTTCGTGTGCTTTTGAGTTAGTCTGGAGCTGTAGAAGAATCCTGCTCTTAACACTAACCTCTTAGAACTATAGGAAACTGACTCAACTTTAGAACCATTATGTAATATCAAAATGTTGATAAAAATGGGGGGAAAGCCTGGTGGTGGCGGCGGCGGCGCATGCCTTTAATCCCAGCACTCGGGAGGCAGAGCCAGGTGGATCTCTGTGAGTTCGAGGCCAGCCTGGTCTACAGAGTGAATTCCAGGAAAGGCGCAAAGCTACACAGAGAAACCCTGTCTCAAAAAAACAAAAAAAGGGGGGGGGGGGATTAAGAGCAATAAAAAGGTCAAGTGGCTGCTGTTGGTTTTCTTGGGCTTTTCTCAGTATGACCCAAAATAGAATCAGCAACTTTTGTAGATGCACAATAGTAGTTGTATGCCAGCTTTGTGTCCCCCGAAGTTCTATATTGTGTGCCATCATGAAAGCAGTCAGGTGCATCAGTGAGAGACCCTCTTTAGCAACCAAAAGGAGCAGCCTACCATTAACTTTCTCAACTGTTGCTTTTGGCTGGGGGCTCACTTGGCAATTCCATCTGTAAAGCTCCACTTGTCTTCCAAAGGTGGATTTTTAAAAAGGTGTCTCACAGTGGACACAAGATGGTTTTTCTGCCAATGACAAAGCACAGAAATGAAGAACTTCTGGACCTTGTCAGTAGAAATATCTACATGGAGAACATGATTTAGGTAGACTTTTCATTATGTAGAAGGAAATGTATGATAAATTGTTGTAAGATGTAGCTGTATTAGAACTACTCTTGAGACTCTAATTCACTTATTTGTATAATTGTTCTCTGTGTAACATATTACTTTGATAGTGTCTAGACTCTCAGATTAAATTTTCTAAGCCACATACAAAATATCAAGTTATAAGTGATGCTTTGAATTTGCCAAGAAAAAATTGCTTTTGTTTTTATCGGGCTCCAACCTTTAGGACATATTTAAAAAGAAAGGAAGAAAACAGATAATGTTGCTTGATACAAAATTGTACAGCATCCTATTCACTAATATTAAGAATTCAGTTTATGCTTGGCCATGTCTCTAGCCCTGTAAATATCTGAAAACCTTTATATATCATCTTGACATCAGGAAATGAAAAATAACTCATAAGAGAAAAAAACCCTGTTCATGTAAACAATTTGACAAAGACTGTAGAGATCACAGTTGTCTCCAGTTTCAAGGAAAAAAATCTTGTTTCATCATTTTCATTATAGCCTTGAAGCAAGTAAGTTATTTACCATGTTCACAAAAATCTGATGGTGGAGAGCAGAGTATTGTGATTTGTATTTTGAAACTTTGGAGTAGGTATTAAAGTATGCTGTATGGCCGGGCAGTGGTGGCACACGCGTTTAATCCCAGCACTCGGGAGGCAGAGGCAGGTGGATCTCTGTGAGTTCGAGGCCAGCCTGGGCTACCAAGTGAGTTCCAGGAAAGGCGCAAAGCTACACAGAGAAACACTGTCTCGAAAAATCAAAAATAATAATAATAATAATAATAATAATAATAATAAATAAAGTATGCTGTATAAGTGGCAAGTTCATTTACTGGTTTATTTGTTGGTTCTTATGTTTGTTCCATGGCTTCTGTTCATCTTCTATTGTGCTTTACTTGGTGATAGGTATTTTTCTGCTATAATGTATAAAGCAGGATGCCCATCATCTAAGTGGTCCATTGTTTGTTTAAATATCGGGCAGTTTGTGATCAGACTTTTAAAGAAGGAGTGTTCAAGAAAAGGTGTTGGGTTGTAGTTTTACTTTCCATAGTTTCACAAATTCTCTTAAGGTGCTGTTGTTTCTTATCCAGCATGTCTTGGATGTCAGTAATTAGTCAGGGCTACATTTGAGCTCATCATCCTCCTGTGTCAGCCTGTTGATTGCTGGTCCAAGGATTGAAGAAGATATACTCCCAATGTGTCCTGTTTTGTGAACATGTTTTTTTTTTAAACAATGTTAATGTTAAAAGGCTTAATAGAGGAAAGTATAAGAAACCTTAAATACATCATATGTGTATCCAGAGCAGCATTTTCATCTATCTGGGGAGATGTAATAAAGTAGGATTATCAGCAATCAACAGTATATCTCATAACATAGCTTGATTGCTATAGATATTTATATGTTATTTGATGTTCCATTCCTCATGGAGTGTCATGTCCCAATTAGTTACCCATTTGGCACTTCATCTTGAAGTATTACCCGCTAAGGGAATTATCTAGAGATGCCAGATAATGTAATTGCAATGAGATTTGTGTAAAAACTTTTTCAAAAATAAAAAAAGGAATTCAGTTTATACCCTTTATAAAGATGTGATATTCTTCAGTAAGAATACTGGAGGGCTAGAAAACACAGAAATGTCGTAGCAGGTTTAATATTTTGTTTTACCATAAGATAAACAAATTTGCTTTCTGCTACAAATGGATCACCTCAATAAGTTAAACACCGAGAAAAAGAAATTACAGTAATCTTAAAACCGTATGCAGCTCATATTAAAAATAAGAGGTTCAAATTGCACCGCCTCTGTTTACTGCTCTTATCAGAAGTAAATAACAGTTAGCAGACACTTGGCTGTGACTGGAGGGACAGCCACAGGGATCTGTTTCTTTGTTAAAGTCTTTCAGGAGAAGGCAACCACTGTTGAGTGTAGAGAGGGACATCAGTCACAGTTAGAAGTGCTGTTAGCCATGGAGCATTTCACATCACAAAGCAAGAGCAAAACCCTTAGTTCTGAGACTACGAAATTCATTTTATGAAAATGATTTGACATGCCACCCTCCTAAAACCTGATGAATTATTTTTAAAAATGTCTAATAATTACAAGAATGCCAGAATCACATGTTAAAACCAAAAATAACTCATTCTATTACTGATAGAGCTAGTCACTTTTAAGGATACTTATATTTCACAGTAATGGGGTAGTGAGTAAATAGAGAATCAGATTACAATGCCTGCATCTCCTTAAGTCTTTCTTTCCTTTTGGCCCATCTGAGATACTGAAGTTTCAGGTATTTTATGTTTAATGCAGCACAGAGGAAAAATAAATGGCACTTTTTGTCATGGTCTGAATTCTAAGCAGAAATTAACACTTCTGGATCATGGAACAGGGAGAGAATGCCATTATGTACCACAGCAAAAGTGATAAGCTGAGTATTCAAAAAGCTGAAACACCTTTTGCATTGAGAAAATAAAAAGGATTAAGGGCAACTTGATTGAAGTTGCAGGTTGAGTCTGAGTGAAGGCCGAGCCCTCAACATCATGAATTCAGTCCCCAAGAAGACAACAGACATCTGTCACAGATGAACATGATCCTGCTTTCTTAGGGGATGGTCAGGCTGTGTGCATTTTTAGTAAATTAACAGATGTTTCTGATAAATCTAACTCAGAAGGACTCATCATGTTCCTTGTGTTTGACAAGTACAAAATTAAGTCGGTTAAATCAGTCTCAAGGAATAAAAAGCTGTTTAGACAGTCTATTAAGTGGTCCAAAGTTGGAGCAGTCCCTGGGGGGAATAAACTGTTTCTCCCACCTACATACTATACTGCTCAGAAGAAGTTACTTCCGACAGAACTATAGGTGTGGAGTTTCATGTGAAGTTCTCAATCATATACCTCACAAAATTTGTATCATGTTCACAGCACCATTTGACTGAAGGAAACTGCAATAGTTAAATATTAATATGTCCCACACATTGGATGCTCTGGTGTGAAACGGGCCAGAAAAGGCCAGCCCCCTGTTCCTTTAGGATGCAGATGAAATTGGTAATTGACATTGTGAATTTTAGAGACAAGTTTTGTGTGTGCTTGTGCGTGTGCGTGTGTGTGTGTATGCATGTATGTGAGTGCCTGTGCATAGAGGTCAGAGGATCACCTCAAGGCTAACCTTTGGTGCTGTTCCTCAGGTGCCTTCTAACTTCTCTTTGAGACATCTCTCATTGGCCTAGAATTTCACCACATAGGTCTAGAGACAAATTCTAAGTTAAAATTCACATTCCATCTTTGATGGGTTAGTTGCTTGGGGGTGAATAATTGTTTTCCATGCCTAATTTCTTCAACTGTAAATTGCTAACAAGGAAACGTATTTGTGAAATGTCATGATGAAACCTATTGTATGCTAACTAAAATTAATGATAAACGAGAGAGAGACAGACAGACAGACAGACAGAGAAGTAAGACACAGAAGGCTTTGAGATAAAGGATTTGGCTTAGAGGAAGGAGTGGGAAATTCAAGTAGCTGGAGAAGGCAGGATTACTCTTATGTTTTAAGATGAGCAGCCTATCCAGGGTGGCAGCACCTGGTGATAAAAGCTCCTTGTCCAAATAAGATGTGGTTGGCTAACAGGAGGTTTGACTGATGTGGTTGAAGAAAGCCAGTTCTGACAGGAAGGCATTGCCATTTCTTTCGGGCATACTCTAAGAATGGTTTTAGTTCCTAGAATTCAGAATAGAAAGTGGAGGGAGACTCAGTCTAGTGGCAGCAAACCCATTGAAAACCACTGGGGAGCTCCTAGGCACAGTGGCCCTTGCCTGGAACCCTAGCACGAGGGAGGCTAAGGCAAGAGGATCACAGCTTTGAGGCCGGCCTGGGGGTACATAATGAGACTCGAGTCAAAATAATTTTTAAAAAGATATCGAGGCCTCTGCAAGAATGATAAGTGAGGTTCTGGTTGTGGGTGATAAGCATAGAAAAAGGAGGTGGGTGATTAGATTAGGGAGCAAATGAGAGAGAGAGAGAGAGAGAGAGAGAGAGAGAGAGAGAGAGAGAGAGAGATGTCTCTAGAGCCTTGAAGAAGCTGCCACTCACAGCCGTGTCCTACCCTATCTAGCTGAGGTAGGAAGATGAGGTAAATGGAAGATGACATGCTTTCACAATACAGAGGGACCTTGGAAACCTACCTCGCCCTTTGATAATTCACGAATCATCATGTCAGAAATGGAGAGGTAAAAGAGAGAGCTTAGGACTTCTGAGACTTGAAAGAGAATGGCCACCAGCGGAGAGCTCTGCCACACAGCCCTTTGTAATTAGAGCTACCTGAAGGACTCAGGGCTGGTACTAAGGTGGAACATGAGCCACAGGAGCCTTGGGAGAGGGCCAGGATTAAAATCTTTAAAGCTGCTTAATCTCTCTCCCTCTCCTTCCTTTGGACTGTCTTGTGTATTTTTACCTTAATAAATTGACTGGGTGTTGCAGTCTATTATATTCCACAAGAGCTAATTCAGTTGCAAAGCACTCAGTGCTTAGAAGTACTGCCCATTCTCTTCCATTCTGGGAAGAGCTTGTGAAGCAGGAAGAGACTGATGGAGACAACTTAAATTCCCTCTCCACAAGCCAGCTTTACTGAAGAAATGGAGGCTGAACTATTGGAGCCACGTGGAGACAGAGCAGTATGCTCAGAGGCCACTGCAGATCATGCAGATGAACTGCTCTAGCTACAGGCTGGCTGACGAAGAAACTGTCCTGTTTCAATAGCCCTCCTTTGACTGCCCTAGCACTGGGGGAATTGCTATAAGTCATTTTTCATGATGAGCCATAAATACCTTTTATTTTCTTATTGTGTTTTCTCACTCTCAGATGGTCACCCCGCCCCTGCATTTCCATTCTCTGCTAACCATACGTACCGTCACCCAGATCCCTTGCTATGGGAAATGTCAGTTGGAGCAAGGTAGGAATTGAGCAGTTGGGTTTTTTTTTTCCCCACCCTGCTGTGTCATAGTGTGGCGATAACCACGTAACTCTGCATCAGTGTTCTTGGTGGCACTCTTCCAGAGGTTTGGTGGGCAGTGCATTTATGAGGATACTGTTTCTTTCCTTTGTCCCTTCATGCTTGGAGGTGAGAATGGCTTCTTCTCCGGACACTTCTTTGGGCTTCCCCATTCTCTTGACTCCACTGTCCAGTCCCACAGCAATGTAAACAGTCACTTCATTAAACCTCTACCAAACACCATCCGAACAGCCTCCTGGTTTCTACGGAACCATTTTCTGTGGAGTATGCAGTGATGCCATGGTTGGATATAATGAGACATTCCAAATGGACATACAACTATATCCATTTATATAAGTCTTCCTTAGGCTGACATACAGAGTACCGGTGCTGAGCATCTTTTGACAACCGAAATCTACTCCCTCATCATCCAGGAAGACTGAAGTCTGCAATAAAAATACCATCAGGTTTGGTTCTGTTTTGGAAGTGAGGAGGGTGAACACACTATCCCAACCCTCTCTTAGCTTTGGGCAATTTTCCGAAATCCCAAGAATTCCTTGGCTAGGGCAGCAATACTAGTTGTCACATGCCCATCTTCCCTTTATCTCTGTTTACAACACCAACCACGCTGGACCATGGCCCACCTTAACTGTTTATGATCTCATTTGAACTTGGTTACATCAACAAAGACCCTGTTTCCATATTACAAAGGATTAGGATTTCCACCTATGTTTTTGGGAGAAACAGTTCTGTCTAGAATAATACTGGGGTGCCTAAATCTACATGTCAGAGGTACCCCTTTCTCTCATTTTGTAGAAGTAAGTGACCTGAATTCCACCTGACATCCAGTGTTGTCACCTCAGGCAGTAACTACTGTTTTTACATGTTGACTTACTACATGAGAAGTACAAAGTGGCCACATTGCAATCTCAGCTTCTGAATGAATGGATTTTTTTCTGTGTCCCTTGATAGATACATTCTTCCTTTGAGGAATTAAGAACTCTCAAAAAATAGAACCTGAAGTTCTGAGGTCAGGAAGCAAAGTTTTGCTCTGTGTCATGGAAAAGAACAGTAACAAGAGCCATTATGGTGATATTTTATTTGTGCTGAAATGTGATTTTATTTGTATGCTAATAAATAAAGTTGCCTGTGGGTCAGAGCTAAGAGCAACTCATTTAGCAGAAGTCTGGCAGTGGTAGCAAACGCCCTTAATCCCGATCACATGACAGGCAGATCTCTGTGTGTTCAAGGACACCACCAGCATGGAGACACATGCCTTTAATCTCAATACCAACCATAGAGACCTAGAGGTCTGTATAGACAGGCAGTGATGAGGAGGTCATGTGATTGGGTTTACAACCAATGAGAAGGCAGAACAGAAAGTCAATAAAAAGACAGACACACAGGAAGTAGGTCTCTTTCTGAGGGGAAGGATGACAGTGACAGTGAGGGGTAAGAAGGCGGTCTTGGTCTTAGCTCTAGGCTGCTGCTCTGACCTCTCGGGCTTTTAACTCTGCATTTGGCTCTGTGTTTCTTATTTAATAAAACCGTTTAGAATTACATCTACAAGCCATTCCTGCTTTCAATCTTGATTCCAAAAGTTCTGGCTGTGGAGGGAAGTACAAGCTGACTTACAGCGTCTATCACACCCTAGGGCGTAGTTTTGGGGCTACCAGGTGTTGCTATGGAGCTGGTGCCTTAACTCTTCAAAGGTGGTTCATCATTCTTTCATGTCATTTTCTTTAGCAATCATGGGACAGGATAAATTCCAAAGTCCTGAGTCCATTGCCATCCCTTGTCTGCTGTAAAATTAGATCCTTGTCCAGAGCGATGCTTTGTAAAATATAACAAATACAGTGCATACAAAATCAGATAGTTTTGACACCAGCATTGAGAGTTAAGGGGAAATCCTCATCTAAGTGGGGGGTTTGGTTCACTGAGAACAAAATACTGGTACGTCTATGATGAACATTACTCAGTGTAACCAATCTGGAATCAGGTGACCAGCTACTTCCCCTGTCCTCACATCTCCCCTCAAGAAATAGTGCCACATTTGGAGTTCAGTGTTGGTTTGTACTGCTCGGAGGCTAGGCATTCTAGAGCAGCCTTAGTCTGGTTAGGTGTTGTAAAAAGGAACCCATGTTGTGAGCCCATACATAGACTTCATCCTTGTGTGATCATTGGTCGAGGGAAAGGCTGCCTGGGAAAAGGCTGGCCATTACCTAGAGGACAGGTCCAGTGTGTCCTCCTAATGATTAAAATCTTCTCCCGATCTTGTCCTGGGAAAGTATTAACATAGAAATATCTTCTTACATCCCTACTGACTAGTCACATTCTGGTTTCCCAGACATGATCTTCCATCATGTTCCTTTACGGACCCTGCAGTTTAGCTGCCTAAACTGTTATCTGTTTCCCATAATTAGTGTAAATCTTGAGCCACCTTGAATTCCAGATCAGTGATTCTCAACCTATGGGTTGTGACCCCTTTGAGGGGTTGAATGACCCTTCTATAAGGGTCACCTAAGGCCATCGAAAAACACAGGATATTTTACATTACTAGTCATAAGAGTAGCCAAATTACAGTTATGAAGTAGAAACAAAATTTTATGGTTGGGGGTCAGCACAATATGAGGAACTGTATTAAAGGGTCAAAGCTTTAGAAGGTTGAGAACCACTGTTCCCGATGAAATGATCACCCAGATACATAGCTGTAGTTACCAACATTTGTGTGATGATGGGAAACCATGCAGAATTGACTATATTTTCTTTGCTCAACCAGCTATCGAGAATCTCCATGAGGTTTTAGGTACAAGTGAAAAGGAAAGATTCTCTGTAGCCACGGGTACCTAGGATTCTTGCTTATATAATTGATTTGTAGCTCCCTCACTGCCCATGACAGAGAGGGCCTGTCATAAATTGTGGTAGGAGTATTTAAGGAATGTCCGAAGTCTTTAAGCTTGTGTCTCTAAGGTCACCATTTTCCAGTTTCTTTCCTTTTTGAAAGGGCCAGTTGTTAGCTCTCCTCCATCCCATTTCCATCCCCTACAGTTCCTCATGCCTCAGTCACTGGAAAAAGGATTCCTGCTAACAGAAGATCATCTCAGTGACTCTCTCTCTCCAAGTGCAGATCATGAGGACGAAGGTGTTAAGACTCACTCTGTAACTATACATCCCCTCAACATGCTTTGCAGCTTCTCAAAGTCCCAAGGGAGCTTGAAACCACAATGCAATGAAGACTCCACCTTGGTTTACTCCTTCAGACACCCTACCATGCCTAGCATATCAAGGACTCAGTCTTTCCTTCTGAAAGTGTCAGTTGCTTTGGAATATATCATACCTTTACATGTGTCTGACATCTGTCTTTGGTTTGGCAGGTGACTGTAGATACTTGCTTAATGGACAGTGGATGTCCATTGAATGGAGAGTGGGTACTGTTTTCTTTTGGCACCTTAGAATCTCACATTGAGAGAAGTAGAACTGGAAGAGATGAAACAAGACAGGGCCAGGATTCCTACCATTGTCCTGGTAGAATTATTTGTCTGTGATAAGATGCCAAACTACAGGGTCTTAGGTTTATATTTGGAGCATAAAGTCAGTGAGGCAGGTCTACATGTCTCCATGAGTCTGCACCAAAGAGACCATGGACTGTAGGGCAATAATTATTATACAGTTCTTAGACCTTCAGTTCTTCTAATCAAATCCCCATCCTCTTTTTGTTCATGTAATATCCATTTTTCCACAAAAAAAATTAAGAGGAATTGATATGCTCAGAAACAAAAACCATGAAGTGATGCTTCACTCTGGTTATGATTTTTTTAAAGTCAGAGTTTTTTAAATTAAAAATGTGTGTGTGTGTGTGTGTGTGTGTGTGTGTGTGTGTGTGTGCCTGATATGGCAGGGAGTGAGATTCATGTCACAGTGTGAAGGTCAGAGGATAACTTTTTGGAGCTAGTTCTCTCATTCCACCTTTTTGTGGTTTCTAGAAATTGAGCACAGGTCACCAGTCTTGCCCATAAGTACCTTTACCTGCTGAACTAACTTGGCAGCATATGGTTGCGATTTTTAATTTAAAATTTTTGAGCATGTTTGTATCTTCTAAACTGTTACCAATAAACAGATCATTACTTCTCCAGAAAGAGCAAACTTCTGTTGGGAATGGGGTTTAGGCCAGTCAGTTTCTTGGCATTGGGTACTATGGCCTAGCTGCTCCTCTTGAGAAAGAACGAGAAAAGCCCATCCAGGTCCTTGGTTCTTTGACGTCTCCCCAGAGCTGCTGCCTGGTGTGTGGGAGCCTCTTTTATTCTAAGATGGCTGATCCCACTTAATTCTAGTTCTCTCATCCTATGTGCTTTATAGCGAAGGTAATTTTAAAAGCAGCCCACGCTAAGCCTAAATACAATCCCAGGAAATAAGAGATGGCTACAGTCTGGTTGTTGTTTTTGTCAACTTGACACAAACCTCGACGTATTTGGGAAGAGAAGATCTCAGTTGAGGAATTGCCTCCATCCGATTGGCCTGTAGGCAAGTTGCAGGGGAGCATTTTCTTGCTTAGTGACTGATGTTGGGGTAGGGGCAGCCCACTGTGAGCTGTGCCTCTCCTGGGCAGGTGGTCTTGGGTTGTATAAGAAAATAAGCTGAGCAAGCCACAGGGACCAAGCAGTAAGCAGTGTTCCTCTGTGGTCTCTGCTTAGTTCCTACCTCCAGGTTTCTGCTTGGCTTCCCCTGATGATGGATTGTGATTTTTAAGCCAAACAAATCTTTTTTATACCACGTTACTTTCAGTCATAGTCTTTACCACAGTAAGAAAAAGCAACTAAGACGCTTACTAGTTCCCATCACTTTGATCAAAAGGCTTAACTACCATCACTCCTGGCACTTTTATCAGAAAGAAAAGTCTGAGGCATAATGAGAGGGGACAAAGAAAAATCTCATAGACTGAATGAGTCACAACAATAATTGTAAAGGAGAAACTTAGCTTAATGTTATAGTCTATTTTTAAAGCTATGGAAAAAATTCTTACCACGTACATATGATGGCAAACAGAATGTAGCCATGGAAAAAATGACTGACTTTAAAAATAGCAAAATAGTTAGCCAAGCTTGGCGTCATTAAAGTAATGCAGCTGCAGACACTTTATAGGCTTCTGTTTTTAATTAGCTTAAATAGTACAGTGTTTGGCCCAAGCAGGCATCCAGCGGCTACAGCAGACTGATTAACTTTTACCCTGCTTCTTTAGCTTCCCAAAAGGTGCTGAGACATCAGATCAGGACAATTCTACAAGTCACTATAAGCCAAAACAGTAAGACATTGTCTTAATTAGGGTTTCATTGCTGTGAAGAGACACCTTGACCACAGCAAGTCTTACAAAGGAAAAACATTTAATTGGGGCTGTCTTACAGTTCAGAGGTTTAGCTCATTTTCGTCATGTCAGGAAGTATGGCAGCATGCAGGCAGACATGGTGCTGAAGAGGTACCTGAGAGTTCTACATCTAGATTGACAAGCAGCAGGAAGAGAGAGTGACACTGGGCCTGGCTTGAGCTTCTGAAACCTCAAAAGCTGACCCCAGTGACACACTTCCTCCAACAAAGCCACACCTACTCTAACAAAGCCACACCTCCAATAATGCCATTCTCTTTGAGTCTGTGGGGGCCATTTTCATTCAAACCACAACAGAAGTCTTCAGCCTTTACACACTAAGAAAATAGCAGGACTTCTGACTAGGTCATCCCAACTTGGAGCCACGAATGTGTTTAGTTCTGCCAGTAAAGAAGAAAATCCCACCACTGCCTCAAAAATGTAGCATATTGATTTTTCTACTGCTCTGACTGATATGGGTGTGAACAGTTCCACCACCAAGTCCTATAGTGGAAAAACATAGTGAGCTCCTGTCTTAGATCTCATAGAAAAGTCCCAGCCCCCTAAGTCTCTTCTAGGGGATGGAGTTGGCTTGAGTGCTAATCATATATTCTGAAACACAATACCTCCTGAAGTCCTCCTCCTCCTCCTCCTCCTCCTCCTCCTTCTTCCCCTTCCTCCTCCTCCTCTTCACCTTCTTCTTTGTAAAGATTTTCTCTCTCTCTCTCTCTCTCTCTCTCTCTCTCTCTCTCTGATGGTGGTTTATATACATAGATGCCAGAAGAAAGCATTGGGTATCCTCCATCACTCCTGGCCTATTTGAGGCAGGATCTCTCCCTGAACCTATGGCTCACATTTTCTCAGCTAGGTCAGAAGCTAGCAAGCCCCAGAGAGTCTCCTGTGTTGCCACCCTTGGAACTGAGGTTGCAGCTGTGAGTGGGACCTCTGGCTTGTTGTGTGGCTGCTTGGATCTAAACCGTGGTCCTCACAGTTGTGCAGCAAATTCTCTTAGCTGCTGGGCTGTATCTCCAGCCCCCTCAGTTGTTAAAATAATGTACTGATAAAAAAAAAAAAACAAAGACATATAGATAAGTGGAATAGAATGGAAGACCAGAAATAAGCTCTTATATATATGGACAAGCAGTTTTTGACATGCTGCCAAGACTGTCTGACAAAAAGAGGATAGTCTTTTCAACAAATGGTACTGGGAAAACTGGATATCCACAAACCAAATCGTCAAGCTGGACCCTTACTTCAGTACCACATGTCAAAACTAACTGAAAGTGAATCAAAGCACTAAATATAAGACATAAAATTACGAAATTATTAGAGGAAAACATAGGGAATAGCTTTGTGACTTTGAGTTTGTCGATATTTTCTTGGACATGATGCATCGTTCATACCATATACACAAAATAATAAGTCTAATAACTCTAGTCCTCTCCCTTTACAGATAAAAACAGTTTGTCACACGTCCAAACTGTTAAGCTGCGTTTTGGCCCCTGGTCTAGACACGGTAGGATAAGAGAAATAAGGCAGAGGGAGTAATAAGCACCAAAGGAGGAGCTAACACCCAGAGAGCAGGTGTCATGTACTGTGCTGGAGCTCTGCTCCTATTTATTTTGACTCATGGATGCCTCTGTTGACTAATTAAATTGCCCACATGTGACTCTGGGCCAAGGCACATCCCATTTCCTCTTCAGTAAATCAGTGTGTAGCAGGCAGAGGAGAGTTATTAATAACTGAGCTCCGGGGGCGGAATTAACCAATTAGCATTGAAGCAATGGTTGATAGACCACAGCTCTTCCTAGAGAAAGCCAAACGGAGACTGCGTTGGAAGAAAGGACAAAACGATACAAGCAGAGTAAATGAAAACGTGTCAGGAGTCAGTTACATGCAATACTGTGCTTGCACTTACCACAATTAAGGGTGCTGTTAGGTGAAATGTGCGTGGGTGGTAAAATTAAAAAGGATAAAGAGCGTCTTGAGTTTCCTAATAATTATTTCGAACACCCAGGAAACTGAGTGATGCACGGGGGGACTCCAGAGTGTTCTACTTCCCAAACACTGGCAACTTTACAAGTGTTCATGTTGTAACGGTTCATCATGCCGTGTCTCTGTTTTATGCACTTTTCCATAGGTGAGATTTAACAATAAAAATAAAGTCTGAGACAGATGGGAGCTCAGTTTCTATTTTGAAAGCTGGGGAAGCAATGTGGATGGATCGCCACACTCAGTGAGCAGTTGTATGAGAAAACCAAGGGGATTGGGAACAAAGGTGCAGGACTTATTTCAAAATTAGAAGCCAAGAGATGAACTACAAAATCACTGTTGGAAGAGCAGTTCTTGCTAGCTTCTTACCTCCACACAGGGTGGTTATTGTCGAGAGTGCTATTGCTTAACACAAATGCAAAGAAGATACACAGTGTTGCATTTTAACACTCCTGGAAGACAGGGACAGTTCATCTTTAACACACACACACACACACACACACACGGTTTATTTTTGTTTTTAATTTCTTGAGAAAAGAGTCTCTCTGTGTAGCCCTGGCTCTCCTGGAACTCAGAAATCTGTCTCCTGAATGCTGGGGTTAAAGCCATGCATACACACCCAGTATACAATAAGGATTTTGATAGTGCTTTAGCAGAGAAAGGGGTTTTTGTTTTGTTTTGTTTTTTAAGAATGAATCATTGATTTGGAGGGATCATTGATTTTTTTTGTTGTTATTGTAACTTTTAAATGTACACTTCAATAGCTGTAAGTAAATTTGAGCTCTAGTACAATCATTGCTGCTATTTCTAGAAGAAGCATCAGCTTTTAAAATTTGGACCAGACTATGGTGTCATCCAGGCCAGGTCCATGGCCCTACTGCAGCCAGAGTCTGTATTGATGTCCGTGGCTCCTGATACCATCAAAGGCCATACTGATGCCAGGAGTCTGGGCCTTCACCTGGGGCCATGGTGACATTCAGGCCCAGGCTACTACTGAGGACCATGTCTGGGTCCGTGGTCCTGCCACAGCTTCGGGTCTGTGTTGATGTCCATGGCCCATGGTACCACCAAAGGCCACACGAATGGCCAAGGTCTAGGCTGTAACCTGTGTCCATGTTGGTGTCTGAGGGCCATGCTGCCACCAGGGCCATGCCTATCTGGGTAGCCTATGCTGCCACATGGGGCTATTATGTTCTCCGAACCCGAGATGCTGCTGAGGGCCATGTCTGGGTCCATGGACCAGCAGCAGATAGGGTCTGAGTTGATGTCCATGGCTCCTGTTACCACCGAGGGCTGTGTGGATTCCTGGAATCTGGACAGCCGCCTGAGACCATGTTGGTGCCTGAGGGCCTTGCTGTCACCGGGGCCATACTGATCTGGGTGGCCTATGCTGCCCCCAGAGCCATGGTGATGTCCAGGCCAAAGCTGCTGCAGAGGGCCATGTCTGGGTACATGGTCCTGCTGCAGCTAGGGCCTGTGATAATATTCATGACCCATGTTACCACAGGGGGTCATAAGAAACATGCATGTTGAAATCCAAAGGCAGTGCTCAGCCAACCCTGCCTTTCACTGGCCCTGGGATAGCTGGCCCTGCCCCACTCTGGACACTGTAGCAGGAGAGCTGCTCTGCTCCCCCATTGGAGAGCTGCTCCCCAACCCTCCCCCACCTCACCCCCACCTTCTCCTACACCCACAATCAGAAGAGATGGCCCCACCCCTCACAATGGGTATGGGGGAGCTGGCCCCAAAGGCACCCTTGCCTGAGGGGGGCAGTTCCAGTGTCCCAGACCAACCAGCTCAGTTACCACTCAGACCCACATTCTGGGCCTTGGATTGGCCCACCCTAATATCTACCCCATCTATGACCTGGTGGAGTATATGAAAGGACTGGTCCTGTGGAACGATGGCCACAGGATCTCCATGACTCGGGGAAACAGCAGGATGTCCGAGAGGAGTTTCGGTGAGGGTCCAGTAATGATGGTGTGCCAGAGGCCTTGAACCAGACCAATGACTCACTGTAATGAACATTTTTCGGGTGGGGTAGATTGGACAAAAGGGTATATTGCATGACACGTCAGCGCTCCTGATGCTACTAAGATGGATGAAGAGGTGTTGGAAAGATGAAGGAGTGAGGTATTTTGTTTTGTTTTGTTTTGTTTTTATTAATTTGGGGGGAGGGATGCTACAGGGGTGAGGGGCAGATATGGAGGGATTGGGAATGTGAGCAGGATTGTGGTACATGATGTGAAATTTCCAAAGAATCAATAAAGAATAATGTTATAAAAAAAGTTTTGGACCCAAAACATCCTGAGTATTTTGGGTGGATGGAGGCAGTTAGGGTATTCATATGCATGAGGACGGGAGACCAGAGCTAAGGAGTGTGCTTCCTAAACTCCACTGCCCCAGCTCAGTCAGGTGAACTCCTCACCTCCTGCCTTACATGCCAAGGCAAGAGCAGCAGCCCCCTGTCCAGCCTTCCTCCTGGGCTGCTAGTAGACACAGTGTGACTTCCCTTCCAGCCCCATCTCAGTGGAAAGCAGCCTCAGCAGGACAGCCTCAAAGAAGCTGCCCTGGTGCTGGCATTGTGGATTTGCAGCTGTCTGGCTGTGCGTCTGAATCTGTAAATGTAAAAGTCTTTCACGGTAGCTTTGTGCTCTCTGTTGGCTGTGGCACAGGTTTGAATATTAAAATGAATAAGGTCTTAAAAACATTTTCCTTCGCTTTATTGTGAATAGCCACACACTCTTGTAAGCAAAATAATAAGGACTCGAGATCGCTAATGAGGCTTCTTCTCTCTTTTTCCTTTTCCTTCCCTCTTTAATTTGGCCCCATAGAGACCCTGATATTATAATAAAGACACAAGACACTAACTTACAATATAAAACAATCTAATCCAGATGTTGATGGCAGACTACTATAAGCACAAGTCTGAGAGCTTGCTTCAAAAGTTGGAAAAGTGTTGGGATCCTAGAATAGCAGGCGTAGCCCACAGCTAAAATATCCCTGTAGAACTTGTAATCAAGGCCATCACCCATACACAGAAATTACAGTAACCTTCTTGTCCATTCTTATCTCCTCCTCTCCTTGCCCTTTTCCTCTGGGGCCCTCTTTCCACACTTCTATTCTTTTCAACTCATTAGGTCCCCTCGATCATCTAGTATACTTGAGATTTCAGGACTCCTTTGCTTATCCTGGCAAGGTCTCCATTTCTGAAGAAGGAGAAGAAGAAGAACCACCACCACCAAGAAACAGTCTGATGGACTTTTCCTGAACTCCTCTCCACTGGCAAAGTCCTTTAGTTCCTCACCTCCAAAGGGTCCTAGATATACTTCCCATGAAATCTGTCAGGACTTGTGTAAACTGGACTGTCTTATGGTTTCAGGAGCTCCCGAACACTTTGTTAGTAGGCAGAGGCACCTTTCTCCATAAAACATAAAAACTATTTTTCAAAGGCATTGAAATAAAGCTAAAATGTAATCCAGATTATATCATTAAGCTTCCATTATTATTTCTTTAATTGTAAATTAAAAATCAACTTGCACAGGCTCCTGCAAATATTACGGACCTCAAGTGCTGTGCCAGCTCCTCCTTACGCATGTAGACCAATCCTACATGTAAGCTAGACTTAAACATTGCCTGAATTACATGAGTTTATCAGATTGTGTCGGTTATCAGTGAGGGTGGTACTGATTGCAAATGGTGCAATAAAGTTCAAAGTAGCTTAAGCAGCAGAGGGAAAGTATAGGCTGCTGTAGTTGGTAAGTACAGAGGTTGAACTGGCTCTACACCTCTGGGCATCTGCTCTTGTATATTTGCATGTTGCAGACAAGGACCCCAAGACAGACCTTGTGAAAGGCTGCTTTTTTGCCTTTTTATTGCCTTACTTCCCTCTATACCTTACATCAGAGGTCATTTTTATGCTGATTAGAACCTAAGAAGAGCAGACACTTGTTTTTCTCAGTCTCCCTGGAAGCTGCCGTTGCAACTTTGGGGAAAGTATTTCAATGGCTGAAATATGTTTTCCTTAGACATGCACTCCCCACTCTTTGCTCTCTAGAATACATGAGGCTTCTGTAGCTGTCTGGACACCATGAAAGGTGACAAGGACAATGTTGTGAAGATGGTAGAGCAAAGAGCTCTAATTCCTAGTTTTTGATAATAGGGTTGACCTACTTGATCAGCTGTAGATGCCTATCCCTGAGCACTTCCATTGAGTGCATAGTTCTAAATCATGCAGTTTTCTAGCTGGGCTGTCCTATTAATAGAAACTTATTTAGATATGAAGAGAACAAACGATGTACCATAAAGTTTTAGATATTGATCAATATTATGAGCACAATAAATATCACGGAGATTATTTCAAGTTGTACAATTACAGAAGGTCTCCCTAAGGTGACCTTTGAGGCTGGTGGAGCCAGCCACGCAAAGATCTGGAATGCAGGGTGCTTCAGACAGAGCCAACAGTAACTCTACAAGTCCTAATCTTTAGGAGTGCAAGCTTGAACAACAGGAAAGAATCCCAGTGGTAGGCAGCAAGTAAAGAGAAGGAAGTGTAGGAAGTGAGGCCATAAAAGCAGCAAGGAACATTTTGACTTTTGGCTATGTTTTTGTTTGTTTGTTTGTTTTTTGTTTTTTTGTTTTGTTTTGTTGGTTTTCTGAGACAGGGTTTCTCTGTGTAGCTTTGCACTTTTCCTGGAACTCACTCTGTAGGCCAGGCTGGCCTCTAACTCACAAAGATCCGCCTGCCTCTGCCTCCCGAGTGCTGGGATTAAAGGCGTGCACCACCACTGCCCGGCTTGGCTATGTTTTTGAGGCAGGGTCTCACTATGTAACCCAGCCTTGCCTTGAACTTGAAAGTCTCCTGCCTCAGTATCTTGAGTGCTGGGATTAAAGGTTTGCACCACCATTCCCAGTTCACGTTTCGTTTTTTAAAATGAAGGCTTCAGGATATAGATTATCAGAATGAGATAATGACTTTGAAAAATTGATTCGAATAGCTAATTTTAGAGATCTGAGATGGCAAAATGTCATTATAGAAGTAGCTGTTTAGTATGCTTATCAAATGTGGTGACAGGATCTACCTATCTTATACTTACCACTGTCCAATATTTTTCAGAGAATATCATATGCACATAAACAGAGAAGTAGTGTTTTATGAAATAATCATGTCACTTTATAGGCTTTCCTTGGGATTCTTTTTAAAATTGGGGTCAGAGAGCCAAACTGGCACTTTGTAGGTAGTCAAAAGCAAAGACAAAAGGTTTTGATATAGTCATAGATGGAGCCAGAGATGTAGTAGTTGTTCTTTTGTGGGGGAGTGGGGAACAGTCCTCAGAAACAAGAATAAATGGAAACTGTAACCAATAACATTCAGGTCTTTGGTTCTGCTTAGTTCTTAATACCCAGCCCCACCTCCCATCCCCACCTTCTTGCAGTCCTGAGAACAGTATAATACACTGCATATTTGAGCGAGAGTCAGTCTGTAGATGGAAATACAGTTGATGTTCAAAACTTAACAACTTGGTATTGGTTTAAATATTAAGGCCACTCCACGTAGTTAAAAGGGAGGTTTATTTTGTGAGGTAACTTACAAGTGAAGGGATAGGATACAGGGTCTGGGAAAGGTGTAGCGCAGTCCGGCGGTGTTCTCTGGAGAACTCTGCATGGTCTACCTCCAGCATCCAGGATCCAGGAACCAAGAGCTCGCCCATCCAGATCTCGGGTCTTAAAGGATCCTCTTTGGGCTCCGCCTTATAGGTGTGACAGTTACTGAAGCCTCAAAGGACGTGGTACTTCTAGGTCAAAGCTAGACCAGCTACCCACTACAACTTGGGGCTGGAGAGATGGCTCAGTAGTTAAGAACATTGACTGCACTTCCAGAGGACCTGGGTTCAATTCCCAGCACCCACATAGCAGCTCACGACTGTCTGTAACTCCAGGATCCAACACCCTCACACAGACATACATACAGGCAAAACACCAATAAAAGAAAAAAAAAATTTAAAAACTTAACAACTTAAACATCTGCTCTGATTGATTGGTCAATCCGAACAGAAACCAGTCAGCATGCATACAGGTGTGCAATGTTTGAGGTCAGGCTTGCACTGCTCGCTTGGGATGATGCTTCAGAGATCCCAGGGATTCTTAACTAGGGGATTATTACACTTAGTTTCAAAATGTTCTGTGGACTTACTTAGCAACTGGAAATATAATGGCTACATTTATTAATTAAATGAACAACCTGATTGAAAAGTATTTACTAGTAATACTTTCATTGACAGTAGACATTCTTATCTGAGCTCACAAAATAATCCATAGCTGCTCTTCTACATATTAGAATAACCATCAAAAATCAGTCATTCCTGTAAGAATAAAATAGTATGGAAAAGCAAAAAACAAAAAAACAAAAACAAAAAAATGAAAAAACAAACCAAAAAAACAAAAATCAGAATACTTACAACAATCTTGTATAATAAAAGAACTTACAGAGGTATCATCATCCCTAACTTCAAGCTCTACTACAGAGATATAGTTTTAAAAAATCTGCATAGTATTAGCATAAAAATGGACAGGTTGATCAGTGGAATAGAATAAAAGACCCAGACATTAATCTACACACCTATGGATACCTGGTTTTTTACAATGAAGCCAAAATTATACAATGGAAAAAAAGAAAGCATCTTCAGTAAATGTTGCTGGTCTAACTCGATGTCTGAATGTAGAAGAATGCAAACAGATCCATATCTATCATCCTACACAAAACTCAAGTCTAAGTGAATCAAAGACCTCAACATAAAACCAGATGTGCTGAACCTGATAGAAGAGAAAGTGGGGAATAACCTTGAACGCATTAGCACAGGAGAAAACTCCATGAACAGAACACTAATAGGGCAGGCACTAAGATCAATAATTAAATAAGTGGGACCTCATGAAACTGAAAAATTTCTTGTAAGGCAAAGAATACCATCAATAGGACAAAATTGCAGCCTAGAGAATTGGAAAAGATCCTCACCAACCCCTCATCTGACAAAGGGCTACTTTTCAAAATATGTAAAGAACTCAAGAAACTAGACATCAAAAAACCCAAATAATCCAATTAAAAATGGGGGTACAGATCTAAACAGAATTCTCGACAGAGGAATCTCAAATGGCTGAGAAACCATTAAAGAAATATTCAATTTCCTTAGCCATCAGGGAAATGCAAATCAAAACAACTCTGAGATTCCATCTTAGACCTGTCAGAATGTCAAAAAACACATGCTGGCAAGGATGTAGAGCTAGGGGAACACTCTTCTATTGCTGGTGGGAGTGCAAACTTGTGTAGCAACTTTGGAAATCAATATGGCAGTATCTGAGAAAATTGGAACTCCATCTACCTCTAGACCCAGCTATACCACTCTTGGGCATATACCCAGAGGATGCTTAATCATACCACAAGGACACTTGTTCAGCTATGTTCATAGCAGTTGTATTTGAAATAGCCAGAAACTGGAAACAACCTAGACATCCCTCAACCAAAGAATGGATAAAGAAAATGTGGTACATTTACACAATGGAGTATTACTCAGCTGTTAAAAAAATAATGTGGCCAGGTGGCAGTGGCGCATGCCTTTAATCCCAGCACTTGGGAGGCAGAGCCAGGCAGATCTCTGTGAGTTTGAGGTCAGCCTGGTCTACAGAGTGAGATCCAGGACAGGCACCAAAGCTACACAGAGAAACCCTGTTTCAAGAAACAAACAAAAATAAATAAATAAATAAATAAATAAATAATATTAATGTCATGAAATTTGCAGACAAATAGATGGAAGTAGAAAAAAAATCATCCCAAGTGAAGCAACCCAGACCCAGAAAGATAAACATGGTATGTATTCACTTATAAGTGGATATTAGCTGTAAAATGATAACCATGCTACAATCCACAGACCCAGAGAAGCTAAGTAAAAAGGAGGGCTCAAGAGGGGAAGCATAAATCTCCCTTGGAAGGGGAAATAATAGAATAGAATAGAATAGAATAGAATAGAATAGAATAGAATAGAATAGAATAGAATAGAATAGAATAGAATAGAATAGGTATTGCTGGTGGAGAGTGTGTGTGTGTGTGTGTGCGTGTGCGTGTGCGTGTACGGTTGTGTGTGTGTGTGTGTGTGTGTGTGTGTGTGTGTGTGTGTGTGTGTGTGAATGGGGCGACGGAGATAGAAAAAGGAGGGATCAGGTGGTGGGGGAGGGTGGAAG
Organism: Peromyscus aztecus; assembly: GCA_902168405.1. Classification (NCBI taxonomy): domain Eukaryota; kingdom Metazoa; phylum Chordata; class Mammalia; order Rodentia; family Cricetidae; genus Peromyscus; species Peromyscus aztecus. The sequence continues at coordinate 10,383 of CABHPQ010154577.1, read as the reverse complement.
GAGAGAGTACTGGGAGAGAGAACTGGAATGGGGGGCGGGGCATCTTGGGGATGAGCTTGTGGAGACCCACAGGGGTTTCCTAGTGAGATCTGAGCTTGCTTTACCCAGCAGGGCTGCATAAGGAGATGATTGGACCACAGTGTGGTTACCAGGTGTTTGGAAGGGTCTGCACTTGGCTGTGTGGTATGCTTTGATCTAGCAAGGGGAGGGTCTTTTGCGCTGCCCCTTGGCATTGTTATAAAAAGCCCTTTGAAGAGACAAAAGGGCCAGAGGATTTTGATCCAGGTCCTCCAGAAGCTATCCTGTGTTTCTGTCTGTCTCCACTCTGCTATCTTTCTATCTAAGTTTCTTCTCTCCTCATAGGGACGCTTTAAAAGATGGGAGCTTGGCCTCCCATGGATGGTGCCCTGAACAGGGACTTAGGTTCAGGGACATCCCCTCCCCCGCCTACATGAACTCGAAACTTAGTACAATGGAAACTCCCAGGAATCTAAGAGGGTGATCCTAGCTAAGACTCCTAGCAATGGGGGATAAGTGGCCTGAATTGGCCCTCTCCTGTAACCAGGCAAGACTTCCAATGGAGGGATTGGAACACCAACCCAGCTACAAAAACCTTCGACCTATAATTTGTCTTGCTTACAAGAAGTGCTTGGGTAGCCAGGCGGTGGTGGCGCACGCCTTTAATCTCAGTACTCGGGAGGCAGAGGCAGGCAGATCTCTTGTGACTTCCAGGCCAGTCTGGTCTACAGAGCAAGTTCCCAGACAGGCTCCAAAGCTACACAGAGAAACCCTGTCTCTAAAAAAAAACAAAACAAAACAAAACAAAAAAACAAAAAAAAAAAAAAAAAGGAAGTGCTGGGGTAACGGTGGCACAGAAATTGGGGGAGTGGCCAACTAATGACTGGTCCAGCCTGAGACCCATACAATGAGTGGGAGCCCACCCTTGACACTGCCTAGAGGGCCAGGACCCAGAGGCTGGAAAGCTCAAAGACCTAGTATAGAACTAAACACAACTGGAAAAAAAAAAAAAAAAGAGTCAGTGAAACGATTCCTAATGATATTCTGCTCTATTCATAGATTGTTGCCTAGCCCAATTGTCATCAGAGAAACTTCATTCAGCAACTGATGGAAACAGATGCAGAGATCCACAGCCAAACATTAGGCGAGCTCAGGGAATCCTGTGGAAGAGAGGAAGGAAGAATTGTAGGAGCCAGAAGGGTCAAGGACACCACAAGAAAACTCACAGAATAAGCTAACCTTGGCTCACAGGGGCTCACAGAGACTGAACCAACAACCAGGGAGCCTGCATGGGACTGACCCAGGCCCTCTGCACATACAGTCATGTAGCTTGGTTTTCTTGTGGGATTCCTAACAGTGAGAGCAGGGGCTGTCTCTGGCTCTTTTGCCTGCTTTTGGGACCCTATTTCTCATACTGGGTTGCCTCGTTCAGCCTTAATACAAAGGAAGGTGCCTAGTCTTACTGCAACTTGAAATGCCATGTTTGGTTGATATCCGTGGGAGGCCTGCCCTTTTCTATAGAGAAATGGAGGGGGAGTGGATGGGGGGGGGGGGGTAAAGGGAAGATGGGGGGAGAGATTGGGAAGAGAGGAAACTGTGGTCAGGATGTAACAAAAAATTAAAAAGAATATTATTAAATAAAGATTAGATTCTGATATGAAAGGATAAAAGAATAAAATCTAAGAATAAGTATAGAATATAAAGAATATTAAAACTATGCAACTTTACTGAAAATAGTAAAAAGTATTTGAATTAACTGAGGGAGAGCATGTGCCTCTTAAGGCATTCTTCAATATTGTAACATGCCAATTCTTTCCTAACCATTTTAATGCAGTAGGGCCCAAGCAATGTATTTGAATAACCTTACACTTTTAAAAATGGAATAATGAAATCCTAAACAATATGCCCAAGATATTTTTGTAAAATTTCAATGGAAGCATAATATACATACAGACATATTAGAAGTATACAATGAATTCTTCAGCTGTTTTTTTAATTGCCTAAATTCCAAAGTTTATCTGAAATAGAAATGGAGCAACATAGTAATATATTACTATACTATAACATAACATAATAATATTAGTAATATCCCATATTACTTCAATAAGAATTAAAGGATCCGTATCAGATCAGGACACTCCAAGTTCTCAGCACAAAGGAGATTTATTTGCCCCAAAGGGACAAAGAACAGGGAATAAGAGACACAGACAGGAGATAGAGGATGAGGAGAAGGAGAAGGGAACATGGAGAGGGGGCAGGGGTATTTGTCCCAGAGAAGGGACAAAGGATTGTCCTGGATAGAGAGGAGACAGGACTGGGTCATAGGAAAACGGTGGTTTAAAGGTAAAAGGGGAAACCCCATGTTAGGATGAGGTGTTTAATTTTAATTGGGCATGTTAATTAGGGCAGCCAAAGGGGACTTTTGATTACCAGACTTCAATACTTCGATAGCTGAACCTTGGTAGTCAGCCTCAGGAGGAGGAAGTGGCCAAATAAGGAAGTAGACCTTGGTGGCCATCTTTAGGAATGTGGTTTAACATTTTTTTTGGAAGGCAGAGGGAATGGAGGAGAAAGGCAAAGCCTACCTGAGCCATGCTTGTCATGCTCGGGCTGGGCAGAGTTCCTTCAAAGAAGACACTAATTTTAGAACTGTCATAGCCCTATAGAAATCAGTATAAACTAAAAATTTAAAGGACAAACTGAAGAGTAGATGCATTAAAAATGTGATAAATAGAGTGTTTCTAAATTGATAGATTTAGAAAATAGTGTTAGGCTAAATGTGAAACAAGTATTCAGTTGGCCATTTAAATAATAAATATATAAAACCAGAAATGAACACACAGTTTAAACCCAAGATGAATTGCAACGGAAAAGATAAATTCATCTCCGTACACTTAGTCCATCTCTATGGAAAGTCTCATAAAATTAACAGTTGGAAGGAAGTGTTTGAAGTGTTGATGATGATATCCCAGCTAGCCTGAAAGGACTGGAGTGTGCTCTTTGCTATTGCATAGGCAGAGTCTGGAGTCTGATGGCTTGCACTTGAACATGAAATGTCCCAAAGGCCAGCTAGGATAGACTGAACGTTGGCTGAGAAGAGGAGTCTTATACAAGAAAAAGGCTTCTCCAGGAGTCCCCAGGGGAGCCGGGGGAGCAGAAGGTGAGGTTTCAGCTTACTGAAATAAAAACTTTGGATAAATTAGATGTTTAGTTAGGCAAAGGGTGAATGAATGATTCCTCCCACAACACTCAGAATCAGAAGTTCAGAGGGCTCCACCCTGCAATGCAGACAGGAGTATTTATAAACAGAGAAGGAAGTAACTTCCAAAAGTGCTCTTGTAGCTGGTTGTTTTTGCTTTTTTGGCTCTTTGAGGGCCTTTTGCTCTTGGGGGGCCCACCACCCAGCTCCCAAATAAATCATACACAGAGACTTAATCTTTCTTATAAATGCCCGGCCTTAGCTTGGCTTATTTATAGCCAGCTTTCTCAAATTATCCAGTCTACCTTTTGCCTCTGGGCTTTTTTCTTTTCTTACTTCTGTATATCTTACTTTCATTCTTACTCTGTGGCTGGCTGGGTGGCTGGGCACTAGCATCCTCCTCTCCTTGTTTTCTTGCTCTTTCTTCTCCTCCTAGATTTCTCCTTCTGTTTATGCTCTCTGCCTGTCAGCCCCACCAATCCTTTCTCCTGCCTTGATATTGGCCATTCATCTCTTTATTTTAGACAGGCACAGTAACACAGCCTCACAGAGTTAAACATATGCAACATAAAAGAATGCAACACATCTTTGCATCATTAAACAAATGTTCCACAGTATAAACAAATGTAACATGTCTTAAAATAATATTCTACAATATGGTCTAATTGGTTACAATTGGGTATTTGCTTTATTCTCAGTATGGCATGGTCAGACGTTGCTTGGACAGAGTTGTATCTGTTGACAACCTGTGATTGGCTGAAGCTTGGCTGCTATGGTTGGCGAGGGCCGTACTCAAGGCAGGTTGCAGTTAGCAGAGTTAAAGCTGAATATACGAAGACAGAGACTGTAGGCTGATGTTTAGCCTCAGCGCAACCCTGCTGGAAGATCCTGGTCATGCATAGTATCCCAGAGTGTTCTCATCTTGTATTTAGGCTTTTTCATGCCAGCTTCTACCAGTTAGTCTTTCATTTTAGGCCACCACAGCGTTTGGACAGGCTCTCTTTGAAGATAATTCTTTGGGGGTGGCGTGGGGGGAGGACAGGTCTTCGTTCTTAGCCTTGGGAGAGCAAGAGCACTAGAAGAGGAGGGGCAATGTTGAGGCAGCCTTAGCATCTTTTACAGTAATTCACTCTCCCTGATTCCGTCACTCAACTCTTTTGAAGCTCATGTCTCCACATTTGTGATGAGTAAAATTGTATGGGAGATACGGAATTGTAGGAGAGATCACAGGAAATCATTTCTGTCAGGATCCTAGCCCAACAAAACACCCAACTGTGAGAAGTTCGAGAATGCAACAGGTCTAAACGCTTACTAGGAGGCTGGGAAGATGAATCAGTGGAAAAAGCGTTTGCTGCATGTGGTGGTTTGAATAAGAATGGCCCCCATGGGCTCATAGATTTGAACGCTTGGTCACCAGGCAGTGGCACTATTAGGAGGTGTGGCCTTGTTGGAGTGGGTGTGGCCTTGCTGGAGGAAGTGTGTCACTGGGGGGCGGGCTTTGAGGTTTCAAATGCTCAGGCTAGGCCCAGCATCTTTCTTTTTGCTTTACTGCCTGTCCACTGGATGTAGAACTCTCAGCTACCTCTTCAGCACCATGTCTGCCTGCCTGCTGCCATGCTTCCCACCGTGATGATAATGGACTCAGCCTGAATGTAAGCAAGCCCCAATTAAATGCTTTCTTTCATAAGAGTTGCCATGCCTGGTGATTTGAAAGAAAATGGCCTCTAAAGGGAGTGGCACTATTAGGAGGTGTGGTCTTATTGGAGTAGGTGTGGCCTTATTGGAGCAAGTGTGCCACTGTAGAGGTGGGCTTTGAGGTCTCATATTTGCCTAGGCCACCCCCGTGTCTTAGACCACTTCCTGTTGCCTGCAAGTCAAGATGTAAGGACTCTCAGCTACTTTTCCAGCACCATGTCTGCCTGCATGCCACCTTGTTGCACCATGATGATAACGGATAGATTAAACTTCTGAAAATGTAAGCCACCCCAATTAAATTCTTTTTCCATAGTATAAGAGTTACTATGGTTATGGTGTCTCTTCACAGCAATAGAAACCCTAACTAAGACACCACGGTCATGACATCTCTTCACAGCAATAGACCACTAAGACACTGTGCAAGCATGGAGTCTTCAGATCTCCAGCAACCACAAAATAGGAAAATCATAAAGATTGTTAAATACAAGTGAAGAAATCCAACTGTCTGGAACATAAGAATTTTTTTCACTATAATTTTAGAAATGCAAACTTTACTGAGCTGTCATTTATTTCTTATGAGGGACAAAACCAAACTAATATTCACTCCTTGTTGACCCAGTAGCCATGTAAGAACAGAGTGTGACATCTATGGTCCTGTTAAGAATGCAAGTTGATGAGTTGGCTCACTGGAAATCTATCTGAAATGTTAGAACAAGAAAACCCTTCTGAACTGTGCCTTTCACTAAGTATTTACTTGTGGCAAATTTGATTCAAAACTTACAAGATACAAGGAAGTGCAACATTCTTTTGGATATTGAAAACTGGGCATTGAACTAAAAGGCTAATAAAATAGGAAGGGATAGTGATGACAAAGCAGATCTTAAACAATTATGGTAGAAAAGCATAATCACTGATGCAAAAGTAACTTACTTCCATCAGAGGAGCAGACCAAAAGGTCGTATCCAGACAATCAGAGTCAAATGTTAGCTTGGGACTTGCACACACTGGTGCTGATTTTCTCCATGCTCTTGGCTATGTTGCTTCCCTTGTGTTTATTTCTCTCTTTCCTGTCTCTGCACATGAATAAGTAAACCAACAATAAGTTCAAAATCTCAGGCTTTCTAGTAGATCTCTATAGGTGGCATCCTTAATCAGAATGGCCTTCAGTCATAGTCCTAATTCTCCCAAACATAAATTTTGACTCATAATGAAATATTGGGAATATATAAAGAAGAATATCAATTAGAGTGAAGCAAACAGATTCTGTTAAGCATATTAAACAACAGCAACACAACAAAAAGATCACTGTAAACAATGAATGTCCATTGTGCTGAGTAGAGGATTTCCTATGAGATATGAGTGGTTGTTTAGGCAATTATCTTAGAGCCCTGCTTTGACAACTGATTTTCACTTATTGGATGAATTATTTTGTAGCCAACTTATTCTGCCTTTAGACTCATTTCACATTCAGCAAACACACTCCATCGGGCAGATTCTTGATGGGAAACATGACTAATACTACAGGGTAAAGAAGAGAGTTTAGGAGAGATGGATTACAAAGGTAAGTGGAAGCTTTGGAAAAACAGAAGCCGGGCTGGCGAGAGACAGGCTACCTCCCTTAGGCTGAAGGAGCAGTAGGAACTGTTCCTCTCTCAGAACATCCAGAGGGCTGTAGGAGGGAAGCTAGGAAGGGAGTGGAAGCTACACCAGTCAGACCGTCTTCAGCAATTCAGGGGACTTTCATCTGGGAGCTCTTCCATATCAGCACACATTTCCACAGTCATCATTGCAGGGGAATGGAGCAGAGAGTAGCAACCACAGCTCATACAACAGCTAGAAGGGAGGCATCACACTTTCTCATCTACAGGGCTTAAATTGATTTTTCAGATCTTTTATTTCATTTATTTATTTTCTTATTTATTTATGTGTGTGTGTGTGTGTGTGTGTGCCCCTCACTTGCCACATGTGGGTGCCTATGGAGGTCAGAAGATGTCGGGTCCCCTAGAGCTGAAGTTACAGGCAGTTGTGAGATGCCAAACTTAAGTGCTGGGAAATGAATTCTGGTTCTCTGGAAGATCAGAAAGTGTGCTTAACTGCTGAGCCATCTTTCTAGCCCAGGAAGTTGTAATTTCTCTGCTTTTCTTAGCAGTTTGGCTAGAGATGTTTCCTTTCCCCTTTAGGCTCTCTCCTTACGCTGATCCACTTCTCTGTCCCGGTAGCTGACCTGGATGGTCTGCACTAGGCGGTCTCTACATTCAGCAAATGGAAAGATGAATAGGGTGGAGCAGAGTGAGAGCTTCAGCTACCTTCCCAAGAAGGCTGAGTGCCTGGAGGTCAGTCAGGAAAAGAAACCGCTACCAAAAAAGGACTTATCAAAACAAAAGATGTTAGCATCTCCCAGCCCAAATGTGGGCAGCGGCTCTGGCCTGGAAAGGTTTCCACCAGAGTCAGAGGGGTGGAGAAATGATGGTGTTTTTAGCTAGTTCGTGGGACACCAGGGTTCTAAACAAGGTAGAGTCCACAGAAAAGTTGGTGAGTCCTGGTGTGCTCGGTAGTTGAGTGGAACACAGATAGGAGATTGCAAAGAAGTCTGTAGAAGCTTCTACCACGTGCCTAAAGCTGGACTGGAGGCTGAGGTGAGCAGTATCAACCCTGAAAAAAAAAATGAGGTGAAAGCCGATTGGAGAAAGAGAAAACCAACAGAGCCCACCAGAGACATTTGCATCTGTCTGTCACAGTGTCCAATGCACACCACCTTCAAAACACAGGGTTCTTTCTTGCAAATCTTATGTGAGCTCCTCTGCATATTAATTCTTACCTGAAATTGTCCCAGGACAGGGCTCCTGGAAAGCTGACTTCCCAGCTATGGACAGAAATAGGTATTAAGTTGACATCTGTCAGATCCTGCCTGACCCCTGACTGAGAACTACTGTTTCTCTGAGAGTGTCTAGTTTTTTATGACTGCTGGACCCAGTGTTATATTTGGGGGCCTAAAAATAGACACAGTTTCACTGCCACCCCACATTTTAATGCTCTACTCTTCCCACCCCCATCTTAATGTTCTATTCCCTAGAGATTCCCCAGTACTCTCCTCACCCTTCAGAATGATGCTAATCTGCGTGCTCCATGGGTGTTCTGTTTGGACACAGAATGGCAGTTGGTTAGCCAGCAACAAGGGGGAGATCATAGCAAAGCTGGAGGGCTTAGCATCTCTCAGCCAATAACCAGAACATCCAGAAGAGCAACGTTTTGAAAAGACATTTGCTCAAAACTAGGAAAGGGAGACA
>CABHPQ010154576.1:44365-54723 GCA_902168405.1 Peromyscus aztecus | reverse complement strand
GCATTGAGTTCCTCTGCCGACTACACAGTGGTTCCACAGGTTTGTGTGTGAAAAGACATTTCCGATGCCTACAGGATAGCCCCTTGTTCCTAGAAGGATAGAGAAACGGCCCTATAGCAGTTCTGCACGGGGGGAGAACGAGCCCTAACTTCGCCTGACTTCCTGGCCTATCGAACTCACGTTCCCTACAATGCTGACAGAAGCCATAGCTACTGACGTGTGGGACTTCTGCAATAAGACGGAGCCACACGAGGCAGGCTGTGCACCTGCCTCCCAGGAGAAGCCCATTCACCTTCTCTGGCTCAGTGTTTGCCCTCCTCTCAGACAAACACACCCATACCCTCTGACTACTTTCTGCTTCCCTATGTTTCAATCCTATTTTCTGAGAAACTAGATAGATAATTACTTTCAATCCCATAAAATGGATTACACGTGACTTACACTGTGCTGGGCTATGTAGTCACACATACCTATGTATGATGCTGGTTTCCACAGAGCCTCTTTCTCACAATAATCTGGTCCACTGGCCATTCTTCCTTCTCAGTTCCTGCTGTTGCTATACCACAGCGTATGATACCCACTGCCCTGAGCAGTTATCACTGGGAATCATGTGTCTCACGTGTATTCTCCCATGTACTGTGTTGCATGCTCATTTTGTTTATGGCTCTTTTCCTGAAAGCCCTAATAAGGGAAAGAGTTCTTTATGTGGCTTCAGAAAAGGACAGTTTCAAGGGAACCGTGTCCTAGTGAGCCTGAGCTGATGATTCTCCTTTCTGGAGAAATCAATAAGATGGGGTTGACCTCTCCCACGGCCCCCTCACTGAACACATCTCCAAAAATCTAAGAGGAGAGCTCATGACTTCAAACCCAAGCTTTTCTCATCCTCTTATACTCACAGAGTGGGGCAAACCCACTCCCTCTCGTTCAACACAAGCCCACAACTGACCCACTCTGGCCAGGCTCCTAGTGGATGGTCACTTCAGATGCCTCTCGATTCCAGCACAGTCTTGTTGAGCCTTCTCTGAAAAGGACAGCTGGTCTAGGGCACACTCACATAGTCAGTTCACAAAACTCAGCTTTGCCTGTCCTGGTACTCAACAGGCTAGATCACATACAGCAGGTGATGAGAAGTTAGGATAATTGTGGAGGCTTTCCTTAGTTTTGTGGGTTACTGGTCCATCATACCATCTGGTTATTATCCATTGTGCCAGGGGCTGACCCATAGCAAGGAGAACCTTAATACAGGACTTTACTCATTGATGTGATAGAATCCATGTGGATGACCTCTCCCTGATGAGACCACCAAGTCTGTTGGGGCAGAGAGTCCATCTTTTCATTTTATTTCTTTTTTTTTTCTGATCACTGTTATAGAGCACCTCCACACTCCCCATCTCTAGCACCCCAAATCTCAGCTGTTACTTTTCTTCACTCACAGCCTCTTCTAGCTGCCCATATCCAACCCTCCTTCCTCCAGCACATCCTCCAGTCTTTGCTAAAAATGTCACCTCTGCAAAGACGTTTCCTTATGCTTTATTTAAATCTGCAGGCCTCAATAACAACAAAAGGTATGTTTGAGGATTGTGTGGGGGAAGAGAAGTTAACTTTTGCTTTTTAGGGTCTTTTATAATGTGGTCTGGCATATGCGTGATGAGAATCGGGACCAAGTTGATCAGGATGAGTGAGTCCTTTGGCTGTCTGGGAGGTGTAGATTATCTTTTCAAAGGGAGCTGTGTATCTGTTATTCTCTTCTTGTCAGGGGTCTGAGGGAGGACAGAGAACAAGATGGTGCCAGGATGGCAAATCACGCAGTTCCCCACACTGCCTGTCTGTGACACCATTAGCCTAAGGTAATGAAGGTGAATCTCAGGAGTGGCAAAGGTGATCTCCACTGGACATAGGTGTGATGATAGTGCATGCAAGTGGTGATGCACACAGTGATTCGGGGACACACACACACACACACACACACACACACACACACACAGAAGAAAAAAAAAGCATGTTGGAACCATAGCCCCAGGTAGTTTTTGAGCCATTCACCCTACTGAATCTAGTCAGTGGTAGAGTCATCACGAATCTCACCTTAATAGACTTTTTGAAAAGAAAATATCCCCTTGACAATTCTCCTTTTGTTGATTCTCACATCTGGCTGTATCAACACCTGTGAAGCTCCCAGAGTTCCACACTGCAGATGCATAGGGAAAATCTGCACCTCTCTTCAGTTTTTTTTTTAAACTCTGCCTTTAGTTTTAGGTACAGGTCCCATATTATACTCACCATATAGACTGCTTTGGATAGATTATACTGGTTAGCCAATGGCGGAGGAGCTCCTTCTAGATTGTGGGTCCAGGTAGTGGAGGACACATTGAAGGTTGTCAGTAGTAGGGAGAAAGGCATAAAAAGTAAAATGTAGGGAACGCTGTTAAAAGTGAAAAATAGTATAATAAGCAGGACAGATAAATAGCTTGTGGTGTCCGTTCTCAAGGAATAGTTATTATTAGACATACATTTAATGTTGAGCCATTGGAAGGAAAAGAGTAGAATGTTGAACCAGAGAATAGGTAAACGACTTTGGAAAGACCAAAATTCTACTCCCTGGCTGACTTGGTACTAAAAGTAATTTTAAGATGTAACTTATGAGCCAGAGAGATGTCTCTATGGATAAAGGCATTTGCCACCAAGGTTGACCCGATTTCCATCCCCAGGACTCACATGGTGGAAGGAGATAACTGACTCCTGAAGCTGTCCTGTGACTTCTACATGTGTCCTGTGATATGTACCCACCTCATCCCCCAACACACACTCACGTGTGTGTGCATGCACACACACAGTCATGCACACACACACACACTAAATAAATGTAATTAAAAATCAACAAAAAGCATACGTTTTGTAGAGAATGAGAATCTCTAAAAATGATGTCATTAAAACATTCTTCTGTATCCTAATATGACACAAAATGTGAACCGTGAATTAAAAAAATAAGCAGAATTTAGATGTGGCCAGCAATGTGGAATGCTGATCACAACAGAGCAGAGAGAAGCTTCTTCACTATGCTCGAAGCAAGATTGTTGCTCCATATGGAAAAATTCAGTATTTAAATAAAAACCTCACAGTATTAACTTCATTGCCATTTATAACTTATATTGAAGTAAATTATATAATAATTTAAATGTAGTTCTTATTCCAAGGTATAGTGTTGACAGTTCTCACAAATATTTCCATTGGCTTCATGAAGCAACAAGTCCAAGGTGCTCCCCACTGCTGACAACGCTGTACCTCAGGTCTAGGTAACCTCAGACATAGCAGCTCCAATTCTAGTAGACTTAGCACAAAAATCTGTGAAACCAACTTCTCCATTTATTTCCTTCCCAGGTTTATTTTACTCTGATTATGTTTCCACGAGACATTTCTTAAAATGGGAAACAAACTACGTAATTATTTATTTAGAGACATGCCTCCCTTAGCTCTGGTAGGACAGGTTTTAAACGTCACAGTGATGTCTGAAACCAGGCACAGTGCTGGATGCTCTATAGACTGTGGCTTTCATCTCAGCAACCTCCGTATAGACGTTGTTGCTTGTTTCTGCTCTTTTTGGGGGACCTGCCATCCAGCTCCCAAATAAATCACACACAGAGGCTTATTCTTAGTTATGAATGCCTGGCCTTAGCTTGGCTTGTTTCTTGCCAGTTTTCTTTAACTTAACTTATCCCATATACATTTTGCCTCTGGGCTTTTCTTATTCTCTTACTTCAGTAAATCTTACTCTTATTCCATGGCTTGCTGTGTAGCTGGGTGGCTGGCCCCTGAAGTCCTCCCCTTCTCTAGCGCCTCCTCTGGATGCTTGCTCCTCCTCTTTCTCTCTCCTGCCTCACTATTGGCCGTTCAGCCCTTTATTAGACCATCAGGTGTTTTAGACAGGCACAGTAACACAGCATCACAGAGTTCAACAAATGCAACATAAACAAAAGTAACACACTTTAAAATAATATTCTCCCACATATAGACGTTTTCCTCTTTATTTTTTATAAAGTCAAGTATGTTTACCTTTTCCTACAAGGAAACTATGCAGGCTTTGGGGGTGTCTATTAAAAAAAATCCAAGGGCTGTTTGAATGCACACACTGAAGTACCTGATACCTGAGAAGGCTACTAGGTGTCTAACGGACAGGTGGTTTATACGATATGGATGCAATGGACAAGGGGTGGGGGATTCGTGTTCTAGGCAGGACAGAGAAGGATGGTATGAGGTTTCATTACACTACTCGAAATGGCATGGGATTTAAAACTTACATATATGCTTATTTCTGAAATTTTTCATTTAATGGTATCAGACTACATTGTACCACAGGTATCAAATGATAGGAAATGAAACCACAGTGAAAGGAGACTGCTATATTTATACATCTCAAAGTGCTAACAACACTCAGAGGTGAACTGCATAGATTATTGCGCTAACACTCAAGGTAAATTACCTTAGGCTGTGATGTTTCTATTTTCACAAGTTGCAATTGCTGTAGTACACCACATCTCATATATATATACGTACAATTTTTATGCACCAACTAAAAAGGTAAGTTTTTAAAGAATGGGGGTGGGGGGAATCAATGTAAGTGGCATGTCACCTGTCACCTGTCATTTTTAGTCACACAATACTAGATATCTCTCTAGAAGTAGGGGGTAATCTAAAATGAGGACAAAATCAAATCTGGAAAGTGTTCTTACAAGAGAGAATTTCCTTTACATACTACTCTGGTTAATTGTTTGAGAATCTCGTGCGACGTGTTTTGACCATATTCACCTGTTCCCCAACTCCTCCCATATCTACCCCTCCCCACCCTCAACTTCCTACTCACACAGCTTTAAGATTTCTTCTTTTCTCCACACTGAGTCTAAATTTTGTGTTGCCCAATTATTCTTGGGAGTGGGACCTGCTTTGGAGTGTGGTTGACCTACCAGGGAAAATAAGAAAAAAAGCAAGTCTCCACAAGAAAATTCTAAGTCATCTTGAGGACTTGTTGCAATGTGGACTAGGTCAGGGCACATTGTAGCTCATCAGAGTGCTCAAAGGTGGCAGCTAGCTATCACCTTTCCTCTTGAGATGGAGTCTCGTTATACTTCTCTAGATGATCTTGAATCCTGGACTCAAGCAACACTTTCCTTCTGTCTTTCAAGTTGTGTGACTACATGTGTGTTCTCTGGCTTTGATCTCATTTGCTGTGTCCAAACCATAACTCTAACAGAAACCATTATTACATTAGAGAACATAGTTTCCATGAAAAATTATATCTACTTGATAATGTACCATCATGTTTTCATGTTCAAATCAGAGCTGTCATTTACAGTTCATTAAACAAAAAAACTATTTTGGGAAAAGTAAGCTTAGAAATGATCTAGTACCGATGACAGATCAAGTAGAAGACGACGTCAAGCCCAATCTAATCTTTAAAGAAAGAGGTTGGAACACCTGGTTAGTAAATTGGCTCTCACCAGATGCCCAAACTTTCTCCATCCCATGCATCAATTACATCAGGGGGAGGAAGGAGAACATGCCACTGTTGGTCAGTCACTGGATGCCAAGCACATCTCTTCTTGTTTCACTGCAAACCCCACCAACCCATTACACACATGTGGAAATTCAGGCTGTGGGGAGGTAGAGACATTTGCCTGAGACCATAGAGATACAGAAAGTCTGAAATATGAACCTAGGTCCAGCTGGATTTTTATCGAATGTACACATTCTCACACCAAGGTATCGAAGCACCACTTTTTGTTATATTACTGCAAAGTGAAACCTTAGTTTGTGTATGCAGATATACGTTACAGTAACTATTTACCATAAGTATTATGTTTCCTTTCTCTTTAATCCATATATGCCTTACACTCATTTCTCTTTTTGTGTGAATGTTTGTGTGTCTGGCTTTCACTGGTGAATTATTCAAATAAATTCATTCTTTACACTTGGCAATTCTGATCTGGTTGTACAGGAGATGATATATAGAAAATCCTTTTATAATTAGGCCACTCTTACTCTGGGGATTTCCAGGATTCTCACCTTTTAATTAAGTCAGTAGTCTAGTGCTGCTTTTGAAATGTATTTTTACCTATAGGCACGATGAACAATTTTCTGACAATATACTCAAGTAGAACACGATGCAAGTTTTATGTATTTTGCATAGTTTGTGCCACATATAAATGACAACTTTTTAGAAAAATATTATTATTATAAATCTAAATTAAGAGTTAATTTAGTTTACAGCCCACCAAGTCTAATGCTTCTATGCTTGGCAAATTCTTTTTCTAACTGGTCTACTTACAACTACACCACCCATTAACTGATCCTAAGAGGCATAGCCAGACTCAGTCCCCAGGAGATCATCTTTAATTTGTAACCTCACAGCCTTCCTGATGAGCATGGATTCCATGCTTTCCTTTCCCCTCAAGCCATTTCCTTTTTTTTTTTTTCAAACTCCAACTCTGGCTCAAGCCCAAGGTTTCAAAGGAATGAGGTCACTAAATATCACTTGCCAGATCTCTCCAGCAAAGGACAATGACCAAGGACCTCGTGGAAAATCTCATACAAAGCCAAAAGTCGAGTTTGTGCAGAAGTGTTGGCTACCTCGATGTTATCTCTCAAAGGCAGCACAGTCACTGTCACCCCCCTGGCCAGCCCATTCCTCCTCAAGCTCTCTTGCGCAGACCCAGAGATTCCAAGTCTAGATCTGACCTCATTTTCAAGAACTTTTTTTTTTCTTTTTACCATGTACAACAGCCAGTGCCAGTCCTGAAAACTAAGACAGAAGGACGTGAAGAACAATCTCGCCTTTCAATACAATGATATTAAATGTGATCTATCATCCCGTGTCATCCACGTTTATTATAATGCGCTGTATTAGTAGAGATGGATTTCAGTAGACACAATGCCGTGAACTTGGAGAACATCTACCAGTTATGTGATTTCTGTTTCACTTTACCTCTGTTTGCTTTTTCTCCTTCATTGTTAAAAACTGAAAAAACACTAATAACTGGATCTGCTAAATTTCAGAGATGTGGAAGTACTGTATAAATAGAACAAATTCTTGTTGTTTAATGTGAAACCAGATAAAACCTTCAACATAGACGAAACTCCAGCAATGAATTCAATAGGGTGAGCCAAACCAACCTTCCTGAGGGGTGTGAATCAGTAACGAGGACTAATCAGTTGGTTTTATTTTTTCCACATCTGAACAGACATAACTCTCAAGAAATTATGCTCTTCATGGAAACTTTGAGCATATTAGTCTTGGCAAAGCCTGAATAATATTTTTGGAGCTCTGAAAGGGCTCTTTCATTTTAATTCCCATGAAAAGCTTTATTTTTATGTACTGTATTAGAGAAATCCATGGAGGAAAAACATGAGGACCATCATGCCTCTAATAATGTTTTATGCATCGTAGGGGCTCCCCCAAATGTCACCTTTGCCACCATTATGATCTCAGAATATAAATGAACCTTTCAATCTTCATTCATTAAATGTTCATCTCACACTTAGTAATTTCATAAGCTCATGTTTGGGCAATGCATTAATAAAATTGACATTTATACCTGCAAGCAGGTTTTATGCAAAGAAATTTATCACATGTATCTCCATGAGCCAGATTCCCTCTAGCTGTCTTCAACTTGTAGAAATCATATGTCTTATAAAACGTAATGACTCTTGGAAGCTACTGCAGTGGTGACCTGTCCTACTTCTGAAAGTTAACTTTCTGTAAGAGCTGGTTGACACTAAGGCTATATAATAATATGGGGACTGTGGATAAAATCTAAACAGCTTTTGTTCAGTCTTGTATTTTGAGAGAGGGTCTCACAATGTATCCTTGGCTAGCCTTGCCTGAAACTCATTATGTAGACCAGGCTGGTCCCAAACTCACAGAGATCTGCCTGCTTTAGCCTCCAGAGTGCTGTATTAAAGAATGAGAGAACCACCACCAAAGGTAGACAAAGCACAAGATTGCTTTACGCTGGACAGGCTACCCATGTCCAGGTTTTAGGAGGTAGTGGTGGATCTTTCATTCATAATAATAGAAACAAGGTTTGGAAGTTGGAGGGATTAAAAAGTACAAAAGACTGAGACCCCAGTGCTGTCTGAATATCGTGATATCATAGGCCACCTGCCTCTTGTGAAAAGTGACTGTGAGTGGTCTTGTCCAATGAAGTCTCTCTCACAGTAGGAGACTGTCAAGGCTCCAATTAGCAAATCCCTATATCTCAAAGTTAATTATGTGGGTCTTGAAAATGGTGGAAAAACTCATTCCCGGGAAAGAAAGTATCAATCAGGCATTAGCCACCCTGGGTGCAAAGAAGGATTGGCAGCCACCATATGAAGTGTCCACATGTGCTTATTGTTGATAAATAACTTTGAGGAATTTTTAAAAAGCAATTAAAGATTATACAAGGTATTTAGATGTTTATTCCTCTTAAAATAACCCTTAAAGTCTTATGCACAGTAAGGGAAAATACAAAAATCTATTCCAGATATTAAGTAAAGGGAAGAATAAAGACAAGGACCTCTCCTTAGGTTGTCAACATCTGGAATTTATGACTGATGTAGTAATAAAAACTATGTTAGTAAATAATGAAAAGTCCTATCTGTGCCGAGCAAATAGGACTGATCTATATCAGAGATAGATAATACATTATTGAAATATTGTTAAACTAAGCAGAAGCATGAAAAATAATAATGAAAGAGCATATATGTCAATGTCTTGTTAAAATTAAACCACTGAATCTAGCAAGCCAGGATCTTTAAGAACTGAACTGGAATTAATAACTGTAGATATCATCAGGGGGAATTTCTAAAGGTTGCCAACAACAAAGTATGGCCAAGAGTATTTTACTCTTAAGTATTTGCAAATGAGCAGATATTTGCTTGTAAGGAAGATTGCTACTCTGATGGCAGCTTCTAGGTATTCATCTGGTTTCTGCTTCCTATGTTCTGCAGCACTGAACATGCTGCTGTTCCCATCAGTGATCATTTAGTCTCTGTGTCTCTAGTCTCTCATAAATATGATTTGCAATGCTCTAATGACGGTTAATCTGGATGGGCATCATGACTGGACTAAATGGTGCCTGGGAAATTCTGGGCTTTCTATGAGGAGATTTACAGAGAGAATTTGATCAGGAGGGTCTGACCTCATCAATAGTTCAACGTAGTGATAATTCAAACATCAAGTAGATCATAGGGAGGTGGTAGAATTGTGAAAGGGTGGAGTCTTAGGTTTCTATTGCAGAGAAGAGACATCACGATCACAGCAACTCTTCTACAGGAAAGCATTTAATTAGGGCTGGCTTACAGTTCAGAGGTTTAGTCCATGGTCATCGTGGTGGGACATGGTGGCACACAGGCAGACAGAGTTCTGGAGAGGTGGCTGAGAGTTCTACATCCTGATCCACAGGCAGCAGGAAGAGACACTGGGTCTGGCTTGAGCACATGAGACCTCAAAGCCTACCCTCAGTGACCACTTCCTCTAACAAGGCCACACCTATTCCAACAAAGCCACATCTCCTAATAGTGCCACTTCCTGTAATGAAAATGGAAGCCATTTTCATTCAAATCACCACAGCAGGGATGAGCTGGAGGAAGATGGCCACTGGAGGCATGCCCGTGGATGTTGTATCACAGTGCTGGGTTCTTGGTACTTGTCTTTGACCCCTGACTGACCACCTTCCTACACCATTGCCTTCTTCCATGATCTATTTACCTTGCCATGGGCTGAAAAGTAGTGGAACCACTGACCATGGACTCAAACTTCCAAACCTGTAAGCCCAAATCAATCTTTCTTCCCTTAAGCTGTTTCTGTATTTATTAGAGTGACAACAAGCCCAATGGGCACATTTTCCTTTAATGAAAGAGGATGCAGTAATTCCATGCCTTTAAATATTGTGCAAGCATGAGTCTGTATTTCTCTCTCCCCCTCTCTCTTGAATATGGAGGTATTGTGAGTCATAAGGAGTAAGTCCTAAGAAATGGAAGGAAAAAAAGGTAAAACTGGCACACAGATAAAGAAGTCATGCTACCAATTCGGACTATTCCCCTCTGTCCTGTTTCACTGGAGTGAGAAAAGTTCACATTTTAAAATAGCTTGACCATGGTTCTGGTTATCATTGCAAAGTCCTGCTTTATGCCTGTTCTGGAGTCACCACCATTGGCATTTTCTCTCACATTCAAAATAAATTACATGCAAATCAGTGCATCATGGCACCTCTTTATATCTGCAGTTTTGGTATCTTTAGAACAAATACAAGAATCGAATCTGTGCCTGGGGCCAGTACTAACTCAGCAAGAACTGGAGCCTGTGTACTAACTCAACAGGACCTGGA
>CABHPQ010154576.1:0-38853 GCA_902168405.1 Peromyscus aztecus | reverse complement strand
ATGGATGAATCAGGAGAGTGACTCGCTTGTCCAGCTGAAAGCCATTCATGATGATTTACATTCCACCCTTTTCTATTTCTGCTGTTGCTTCAAAAGCCCTGAGTGTTTTCTGCTGATAAAAACCAGTGAAACTGGAGCTAAAGAAATACTCCCACCTACATCTCAGAATCCTGTAACCAGCCTGGTTCCCACAGCTGGGAAAGTATTGATAAATAATAGATAGAAGCATCACAGCCTTTAATTGGATCCCATCTCTGAAATATACTTTTCATTTTCTGCAGGATTGAGGACCAGATGGCTCTTAGAAACCATTTCCAGTAAAATCAGTGATTACTTGGTACTAATTCTTCAACCTTGATCATCTTCCAAGCAGGATGAGATTTTGGTTGCCGTAGGCATGAGCTGCTTATTTTGTTTGAAATTAAGGGACTAAATCTTTTTCATGTTTCCATCATGTTAATTCTGATGCATCAAACATCACTTAGTTTGCAGCTAAAGGGACAAAAAAAAAAAAAAAAACCATAGAGGAACAAAAAGATCAGAAAAATGCTGCTAGGATTTGCCCATGCTTGAGATTACTGTGATACTAGTTTGCAAATGTTTTCTATTGGAGACATAACCACGTGGAATGGATAGAAAGCCCAATTCAAAGTGACTTGAAAAATGCCCATTAGCCTAACTTCATGTTGACATGTCAGGAAATGAAGACAACTCTGAGTTTCAAGTGTTATTTCATTAGCTTAAATCTGGTGAATCATCTAGCAGAGCTTCACTGGGAAACTGTTACTTCAAAGGGGCTGGATTATTCTAACATGTATACCAGAGGACCATCTGTCCTGGGCCGTTATGTTACTACCTCACTTGGAGATGGCATGGTTGGGGAAATACAAGCTGTGATAAAGGAGTACTTAGAATTAATTAGCTTTTTTTCAGTACTGATATTAAAAGAGAAAGTGCCCTTCTTTCTGCTACTTAAAAATCCAAAATTGAGCCAGGCGTTGGTGGTGCACGCCTTTAATCCCAGCATTCGGGAGGCAGAGCCAGGCAGATCTCTGTGAGTTCGAGGCCAGCCTGGGCTACCAAGTGAGCTCCAGGAAAGGCACAAAGCTACACAGAGAAACCCTGTCTCGAAAAACCAAAAAATAAAATAAAATAAAATTAAATTAAATTAAAAAATCCAAAATTGAAGCATTTTGAGGACCTTAGGGTTGTGGTAAAATCTCAGTACCAATTCCCTACTAACCTGAAGTCTTGCCTCTTATACAATGATGTTCTTAGCTTTTATTAAAGGACTGGTTTCAAACATATTGAACATCTATATTACAGAGCTTTCTGTTGACATCTAGAAATTCAGAAACTTCACTGCTTTATTTCCTGCTCAATTTCCCATTATGTGATTCTTCAGTTAAATATGCAAATAGATTATAAAAAGGATTTCATATTTTAGAGGCATTTTCCATAATAGCCAACCTATAATATTTTGGATAACAGAACTTCATATTTCAATAAAATATCTTTATTATAATTATCAGAGATCACAACTATCTCTAATCCCTTACATCCATGACTATACACTATTTACAAATATTATTTAAATATTCCTTAAAGGAACTTGACTTTAGACCCCTGGCATCATTGGGAGCATAATACATTTATGTCTTATTTAAATGTGGTCTGGATTTCCTCATTCTCATTCTGTAGTTTTGTGGTAGTTTGAATAAGAATGGCCCCCATAAGCTTTTATATTTGAATGCTTGGTCACGAGGGAGTGCCACTATTTGAGAAGGATTAGGAGGTGTGGCTTTGTTGGAAGAAGTGTACCACTTGGCAGTGGACTTTGAGGTTTCAAAAAGCCCACACTAAGCCCAGAGTCATCTTCCTCTCTGCCTGTGGATCAGGATGTAGCTCTCAATTACTGCTCCAGTGCCAGCCTGAATGCTGCCATGCTCCCCTCCATGATGATAATGGACTCTTCTCTTTTTTTACAGGACTTTACAGTAAAACTGAATGTTAGAGTAATGAGTAGTTGCTAAGAGCAAAATGGGTGATCCACGTATTACATTTTAAAAGACTAGTTCTAGACATAGGTTCATAGATAAAAAAATAATCAGATGGTGTTGCTGGATCCTAATGGCTCCCTTGGGGCAGGGGGTGAGAAGGCAAGGCATCAACAGCACAAACACTGTGAGTCAGTTGAAGGCAAACAACAAACTCCTTTATTTAATAATGGGGGAGGCATTATATACCCTCCTTCCAGCACTCAGTCTGTGTCCCAATCTGGTGGCATTGAGTGGTCATCCCTCATTGGCTAGGCATGATCAGGAACTCTGAAAGTGCCTGTTGCTAGGCCCTCAGGGAGACTCTAGGTTGGCTCATAAGGAAGTACATTATGTGCATGCCTTGGCAACTGGTTTGAGCCAATTTCCTCAACCCTATGGGCCTGTCCTATGGCAAGATGGTAGACTAAAAGTTTTTGAGATTTAACTGCTTAATGGTACAAACTTTGGCTGACCTTGGGCTTCTGTCTTGAGCTCTTGGGTGGTTACTCTTACCTCTGATCATCCTGCATAAGTACTATTTTAGTTGCATTTAGCATTTTAATTGGCCATCTCTCCCACTCATCAGTTCAGAGATATCACTCCGCTCTCATTCCACATTTCTTTTTCTAATGAAGAAGTGTGATATTTAACAAGTTGTTTTCTGTCAGTAAGTAAACTGTCTTTCCTCCCTCGTTAGACTTTGAATTTTTAGTTTAATTTCCTGCAGTTTCAACATGAGTTAAGAAGCATGGACACATTCATCTTGTTCAGAATGAACTCACCGTACCTCTCTAGTCTGAATAATCATGTTGTTACTCCTGGAAAATCCTCAACTAACTACAAATTACCATATTTTATTCATACTAGGACCCCACACTGACTAGAAGTTTTCAGTGGAATGAGAGGTATTTTATATATTATTGATGGCCGTTCTCATGAATCTGATTTCCCTGAACCTTGTTTAGATAAAAATTGGACATTTCCATTCATCCACATTGTGTTTTAACTTCTCTAAACATTTCCATTTCAAACTTTACTGGCTTTATCTTAAAAGCCCTCCTCACATCTGTTGTCATAGATACTTCAAATGCCCCATCCCACCCCCGCCAAGCAGTACACCCATCCTCTGCTGTCTCCTGACAGTTCCCTGTACTCCTCTCTAGTGGATTGTTCTTGAGTGACAGGAAACACTTGGTCAGGAAACACAGGTTAAGCCTGTCCTCTTACATGACCTAGCTGAAAATGACAGGCTAATGAGGTGGTAAAATTCCTCAGCTTGTTTGCCTCAAGGTAGGAAAATTCTGTGATGCCATTCAAGATGACAAGGCCCCTTGAGGCTGGAACTGAGGCTCAACTCAACTGACATCTTTGTTTTGCCTGCTGGTTTCTCTCAAGTTTCTTGGTTCAGCACTCTGTCCCAGCTCCCCTGCCAGGCAGCATTGCTTCTGGAGTCACCTGCTGTGGCTTTTTCTGACATCTCTTCCTGTGTATGTAATCACCTGTTTAACATGATTTTATTTTTTATATATTAATATGATATATTTCTTTTTATTCTTTAAGTTCTATTGGTTACTTTTAAGAGCTATATGAATTTTTCATACATGATGTACTTCCAATATATTCTTTCTGTTATGCCTTTAGTAATTGTAAACATTTATAGTTTATTTCAGATATTTAAAAAAATATGCTCAGTTCTTGGTATTAACTATCCTTTATGTTGTCACTTCTTGCTTTTCCTGATAAATTTCTTCCCTTGAGCTCCCTGTAGTTTTTTGACTTTGTGTGGGTGTGTGGGTGAGTAGGTGTGAATGTGGGTGGATGTGGGCGTGGGTGGGTGTGCGTGTGGTTACTGTTGTGTTCTCTTGCTGTGATGAGACACCATGACCAAGGAAACTCTCAGAAAAGAAAAGATTTAATTGGAGGCTTGCTTACAGTTTCAGAAGTTTAATCCATTATCATCACAGTAGAGAGAATGGCAACATGCAGGCAGGCTGTGGAGCAGTTGCTGAGAGTAGCCTGATCCATAGGCAGAGGGAGAGAGAGACACTGGGCCTGACTTGGGTTTTTTAAACCTTAAGACCCACCCTCAGGGACACACTTCCTCTAACAAGGCCACACCTCCTAATCCTTCTTAAGTAGTGCCACTCCCTGAGGACCAAGCATTCAAATGTATGAGCCTATAGAGGCCACTCTTATTCTGACCACCACAGTGGCCTCATTTTTGTTGGTGTTTATTTTTCTCTCTGTGAATATAATGTGTCTCTCAATGTATCTTCTTGCACAGTGCTCTCTTGATTACTTTACTGAGACCCTCAAACTTTCAGTGGTCTTAAGCATGACTTGTATGTTAATTTCTCACATCTCGTCAAGTATAAATGTCATTTAAATTTGCAAACCATACTTATACCTAACCTTCGTTTATTGAGGGTAACTTTGATGTCAACCAAAATTCCAGTGAGACAGTAAAAACTTCCTGGTGTGGTGGGTATATAAATTGACCACATGACCATTCCATGGTATGGTTAAAGAGCAAGTTTGTACTGTAGATATGAGAGAGAGAACAGCCAGAGGCATCTGGAGGAGTCCAGAGCAGAGAGAGAAAGAAGTAGACTGAACATAGCCAGCAGAGTAGACATGGCCATGAGAAAATCATGAGCAGAGAAGAGAGAGATGGGCGGGGCGGGGAGAGAGAGGTCAATATAGTAGGTTTATGAGTAGAATGAGTAGTTGGGGGAGGTGAGCTGGGGTGTTAGAGTAGGAGAGGAAGTGAGAAGGGCTAGGATGCTAACATGGTCTTTGAAATGTATAACAGGTACTTGTGATACTGAGGGATCCTGGACACCAGCGTGTGCTTTGGTTTGCAGTCACCATAAGTAGCCATTTGTCCTTTTGCAATTTGTGGAAATGGAACTTCCTTTGGACATGGCAGTGGATAAGCACCTGGGGTGGTTTGAGTGAGAATGGCCTCCACATGCTCCTGTATTTGAATGTTTGGTTCCCAGATTGTGGACTGCTTAGGAAGGGATTAGGAGGTTTTGGCTTTGGAGGAGGTGTGTCCCTGGAGCAATAGAATAAGAACTAAGACAGAAATTGGTACAGTTCTTGCTGTAGTAGGCCTGACCAAGCTGTTTGTGGGAGAAATATGGAAGATTTTTGGACTAGAAGAGCATTTGAATGCTTTAACCAGGACTTAAGGAGTCGTCCTAGTAGGAGGATAGAAGAATAGTAATTCAGAGCACAATGGGGACTGTGGAGAGCCAGTTCAGGGGGGTTCAGAGGGGGAATAATACTAGAGACTGTTATTACTGTTCTTTGGTAAAGAATGTGGCTGCTTTTTGCTCTTGTCCAGAAAAAAAAAAATCTGCCAGAAGCTAGATTGAATTGAAGAGTTTTGGACTATTGTCATTGGCAGAAGAGTTTTCAAGACAACCTAGTATTGACTGTGTCGTGTGGTTATTAGTGACAACTCTACAGATCTAAAATGATAGAAGAATGAGTAAGGGAAAGAGAAAGACAAAATGTACAGTTTTAGGAGAAAGAGAACACCAGAGATTGTAATGTGGGAGCCAAGTCCTGTGCTGTTTAAAGCAAGGCCTGATGCTAAATGGAGTAAAGAGAGAGGTGACCTCAGGGGAGGACCCTAACCCCACTAAACTTCCAGTTTGTGAAAAGCAAAGTTTATTCAACAAAGGAAACTTTGAACAAGTCAGAGCTTATGCCAATGCACAGGGGCAGGTTCCAGCCCCAGCAGGCAGCAGAACTTGGTAGCAGCTTTTCATTCCATTCTGGCAGAGATGACAGCTCTTCATTGTTGTTTTCATATAAAAATTTACTTTTATATTTTATATATTGCTGAGGGGATATGATTTCTTCACGTATTAGCATTAAACCTGGCATTCTTTGTTGTTTGAACACTGGGTTTTTGTTTTTTCTTTATATTGGAACCGTCTCTAACTTTCTTTCCTGTTCAGTTATATGTCTAAGGAAATTATTTTATCTTTTACCCAAAATCGGTGTCTACGCTTACTCATCCTTCGCTGGAACAGCAGGTTTTCTTTACAGCACTCCCAGCTTCATACTTCTAAAGCAAGTGTCTGGGAAAGACGCAGAAGGAACATGTCAAATCCAGTCTTTGACATCTTGTTATTTACACCTGTGATCTAGAGAATTCTGAATTGCCTGTCACAGTATCTTTGTGTGAAAATCCTCTCAGACCCTCAACACCCTAAAAATGAAGCTTGTGGATACAAAAGTATTTGCAGAAGAATAGGAACCCTAATTACAAGAGTATCGGGCAGATTTGTTGTATTTGAAGGAAGAGCTGAAGAGAGAAAGATCTTGGGATATGTACTGATACACTCTATATACTCTTTGATCAGATCATATCTCTTTCATGGTCTCTCTCTCTCTCTCTCTCTCTCTCTCTCTCTCTCTCTCTCTCAGCTTCATTTTAATGCAGACAGAGGAAAGAACATTCAACATCCGAATACTCAATGAGATGATGAATTAGTCCCAACATGGTGCTATAAGGAGTGGGAACCCATGTCAGAGAGAAGAAAAAATATATCTAGATAAGTGATTTTAAAAAAAATCCATGAGACATTGTCCAATATAGATCTTTATATTGAATTTGTAGAAATCACAGCTGAGTATAGTGTTA
This sequence comes from Peromyscus aztecus, assembly GCA_902168405.1. Lineage (NCBI taxonomy): Eukaryota > Metazoa > Chordata > Mammalia > Rodentia > Cricetidae > Peromyscus > Peromyscus aztecus. The sequence goes on along the minus strand of CABHPQ010154576.1, from coordinate 32,154 downwards.
TGCAACTATAATCCTAGGACGTGGGAGGCTGAGGCAGGAGGATTCCCTAAAGTTACACAGGCCAGCCTATCTCAAAGCACCACCACAATGAATAAATAAATAAATGAGCAAACAAATAAACATGTTGTATTAAAAATGATAAACAATGTAGATTTCTAGTGATAAAGTAGCAAAAGCTGTCACAGAATTTGAAGCCTAGCTGACCAAACTTTGTCCAGGTATACAATGATGACATATACTTTTTTGGTAAGTTATATTCATATATAATCTATTAAAGAGAGGGGGTGGATTTTTAACCGTACCATCCAACTGTGGCATTCAGCTTAGGAAAGCAATATAAGGAAGGCCATGACTGACATGGAAATTAATGCTCAATGACAATTTTGTCAGGTTCCCGACCTTTCAGCTCTTCCAGAATGGATCCACTATGGTTTTTCTTCCTTTTTCTCTCACTGCATATTAAAAATCAGGAGCTCTCCTAGTCTGCCCTCTGGGACTCAACGACTCAGCAGCTACGTCATTACTAGGTGACAACCCTTTAAAAGGTCCCCACCACCCTCTTGTTCTCTTTCTGTCTTCTGGTCTCTCTGTCTGTCTCCATCTCATTCTCATGTCTCCACTCTGAGACAGCCTTTCACCCCTCCATCCCCACAAACCTATTACATGAGATCTGTTGCATGGTGTGATCTCTTTGTGGCACACCTTGGCCCCAACACATCAAGGTACCACCCCACCACTGAATCCTAACACTGCACAGTGCATGTTTCAGCCTCGCTTAAGCTTCTTGCAAATAAAAGCTTCTCTCTATCCTCTTATCCTTGAACCAAAGTTCTTATCCTTGAACCAAAGTATAAGGAAACAGAGGAGGCTTTGAGTAAAATCAATTCTGTTCAATTTCTTCTTTTAGTTCCCCATCTTTTATTTCAGTTGAGGCCAAGTATCAATAAAAGACAGTTATAATCAAATGTGCCTTAAGGGGATGGAACTAATAGGTTTGGGTGAAGGATTACTTACATATATCAGGGGTAGAAGTAACACACTGAAACATGCTTTGAAGCAGAAATGTCTATCTTCTCCAGTTCTTTATGCAGATACAAGTAATTTACTTACTTGCTCATTGTTCAGAAGAGCCAATATGAATGGGTTGACTAATAGAAAGGGAATTTTTTTTTAATCAAAACTCTAGTATACTGGATACTTTCATGGGAATAAGCCCTAGAAATCTTCATTTTCCTGAAAATAAATGAATAAAGTAGGTCAAGGTGGTAAATTTAGCCCAATAAGGTTAGCTGCAAAGGCAATTCTAAGACAAAATGGGTTTCAGCCCTGGTAACCAGACACCAGCCAAGTATATTGTGTTTGAGATCTGCAGCTGAATATGGCTTTGAAGTGAGCAGACAAAAAGCAATGACAGATTGAAAAGAAGGAAGCTACTGTAAACAGAATGAGCACTAAGGGAGGCCAGGGGCTGCCTTCTTGTGCCTTTGGCAAGGTCTCAAAAGTCTCCTTGGGATCTCTGCCTTTTGGAATTGGAACTGGCAGTTCATGTTTATACCTGAGAGCGTCCTTTCCTGTATAGTCTAAAATCGGCAACAAACATACACATTTAATTAGCCAGAGAGTCTGCAATAATTATTTCATTTCTATATAGCATAAAAAGCTAGTCACTTGCTTTCTAAAAGAAAAGGTTTATTTTTATTTTATGTGTATGGGTGCTTTGCCTACATCTCTGTCTGTGCCACATGTGTGCCTGGTGCCTGCAGAGGTCAGGAGAGGCCCTCATAGTCCCTGGAACTGGAATTATGGACAGTTATGAATTGCTTTATGAGTGTTGGGGATCAACCAGGGTCCTCTGGAAGAGTAGCCAGTGCTCCTAACCTCTATTCTCAGAGGATCTGCCCTCTTCTGATATCTGGTGGCAATGCTTGCACATGGTATACATACATGCAAGCCAAAAACTTATATACATGGAATGAATAAATTTTTAAAAAGATTACTAACTAGTGAAAGGCTTACTGATAAATAACAAGGACATACCACTGCCTCCTTCTGTAAGAGGCAATCTAAGTGGGCTTATCAGTCATCTGAGTAGGAAAACATCTATCTCTCAAGAAAAGTTGTCTGTTCTAGAGGCTTTAGAAATAGCATAGAACATTCCTAAAATATAGACCAGCACAGAGATCTCTTTTACCTTTGTCCACTCCCACCCAGTGAGCGTGTGCATTCCTCTGCTGTCTGACTTCAACACTACAACCTGTGTGTCTCATCTGAGCCCTCGGAATGAAGATCAGAACTGGGGAACTGAAGGGATCCTAGCACAAGCTCCCAGACTTAGATTATGTACAGCTCTTCTACTGAGGCAGGGGAAACCTAAGGAACATGAGAAAGAGAAGAGCCTTGTACCCCATAGTCTACTTAAAGTTTGGGATGGTTAGTTTTTTGTCAGCTTGACACAAGCCTGAGTCATCTGGGTAGAGGAACCTAAATTGAGAAAATAACTCCACCAGATTTCCCTCTAGGCAAGTCTATGGGGCATTTTCTTGATTAATGATTGGTGTGAGAGGGTCCAGGCTACTGTGGGCAGTGACACTCCTGGATAAGAAGTCTTGCAGTTTATAAGAAAGCCAGCCAAGCAAGACATGGAAATAAAGCCAGTAAGCAGGGTTCAGTGTTCCTTCACAGAAAATAGTAGTAGGTTTTCTTTTAGGATCCATGGCCTACCTAGTCTCAGGTCCTTGGCCACTGTAACACGTTTTAGGTTCCATCTCAAGGAATGGGTGTAGCATGAGTCTTAAAAGGTCTTATTAATTAAATCAAACCTGAGCCAGGTATTGGGGTGAACACTGGAAGGTCAGAGAGACAGAACGAGCCACAGCTATCTCACCTCGCTGGATCCTCAGCTGGTCTTGCTTCCTCAGACTGGAAGCCTCTATGTCCTCATATCTGAATGACTCTCAGCTGAACTGCTGCTAGAAGCCTGAATGCTTAACCAGGCCCAAATGCTTCTCCAGGGCAAATGCCTCTCCAGGGCAAATGCCTCTAGTTTCTGGTCCTCACGCCTTATATACCTTTCTCCTTTCTACCACCACTCCCTGGGATTAAAGGTATGGGTCACCACACCTGGCCTTTCCAATGTGGCCTTGAACTCACAGAGATCCAGAGGGATTGCTGTCTCTGGAATGCTAGGATTAAAGGCGTATGCTACCACTGCCTATCCTCTGTTTAATATTGTGGCTGTTCTGTCTCTGACCCCAGATAAGTTTATTAAGGTACACAATATTTTGGGGAACACAATACCACCACAAATGGGCTTAAAAAAAAATCTTATAAAACCTCTGCTGTTATTGCACCAGTAAATCTTGCAGGCAGGGTCTGTAGCTGGGTGATATTGATGATTACTTTTCTCATCTGGTAACATGCAAAGTACCTTCCAGTACCATGAACGCTGGTCAGCAGTGGTGAAGTCTCTATTTGGGCATGAGGTGTCTCTTCATTAAACTCCTTCCCCACAAACCTCAGGGATCAATGCAGATGAGGAGATGGGAAGACTGTAAGAGCCAGGGGTGTCAGTTGACTCCAAAGAAACAGCATCTGCCAGACACAACAGGACTAATACACATATGAACTCACAGCGACTGTGACGGCACACACAAGACCCGCACAGGTACAAACCAGTTAAAACCCCAGCACTGAGAAGTAGACAAAAGTCCCACCCCTCACCAAGAAGCTGTTTGCAATAGGTACCTGTTGGGAAAGGGAAAATCAGTTTTCTCCAATAGAGTGCCACTGAGTGTATCAACCACATCCCAAGACAGGCCCCACACAAAATGGACTCTGCGTATGAGTATTTTTGTGCACTTTTTGTTTTCTTCTGTTTTACTTTGCTATTTGTGTTTTATTTTTCAATAGTTTGCTTGTTTTATTTTTAATTGTTTTGTTTTGAGAGAGAGAGCTAGAGAGAACGAACATGAAGTTGAATGGGTAGGGAGGTAGGAAGGACCTGGGAGGAGTTGGGTAAAGGGAAAGAATATCACCAAAATCTATTATATGAAAAAAAATTAAAGTAATTAATTAAAAAGAATTCATATTTGCCTGAGTGAGGGTCTCTAAGAGAACTCCTCAGCTTGCTACAGGTAGCAGCATAAGACTGAATCTCCCTTCCACTGCTACTAACACTATTATTACCCTCTTATCCCCCCTCTCCTCCTTTAGACTCCCTTCCTCTTCCTTGGTAGTGATCTACTTTTTTGTGGTCTTTTTTCCCCTCTGGGTTCTACAGTATGGGAGAGAGAACATGTGATCCCAGTCATTCTGCATCTGATTTATTTCACTGAATCTTATGAACTCCATTGACATGCACTTTCCTGCAAGTGACAAAACTTTATTCTTCTTTATAGCCAACATTGTATTCTACCATGTGTATACACCAAGGTTTCTTTATCCTGTCATGCATGAGTTGATGTTTAGGAAGATTCTATAGCTTGGCAATCCTAGGTGGGCAGGTGTAATACACTGACGTTGAGTCCTTTAGGTGTATGCCTAGAAATGTTAGTGTGGGATTATATGATAGTTCTATTGGAGTGGGGTTATATAGTAGCTCTATTTAAAAAAAATTTTTAATCATAGAAGTCAAATTATCTTGGGAAAGTGGAGAGTAAATGATAAAATAATCAGATGTAGGGTTCTTTTATTGGCTTCTATACTTTGCTGCATTGAACAAAGTAGCTAGCCTATAAGAAAAGCCATTGCATAGCAAACTGTCACATTATGTGAGATATTTAAAAAGGGACACATGGAGGAATCATAACCAGGACATAAAAGGATGCTGATGTATTTCATAAAGAGCTCTGCTATAACTAATACAGTTTCTTTTGATTCGTTTATCATTTAAAGAATAATTGAATGGTTTACAGGTGTTTTGTTTCATGTGTGATAGCCAGGTTGACAATGCTGAGGTTCTAAATGTTTATATGAGCTACCTAAGGCTTACAGATTTGGTAAATGATGGAATAAACATGACAATTAAAGTTTCAGGATGCCTAAATTATTCATGTCCGTCACTTTTGTGAACAACCGCCCTGTGCTTCCACCTGTGAACTGCAATTCCACCTGTGAGCACTAAAAATACTCTGAGTTTTCTAAGTTTGTGCCGCTTCTGCTGTGCTGAGAAAATGTTGTGGTGCTTTGTCAGGCTAAATACAGTCTGGTACCACATTGTGTTTCACCCAAAAAGGGACTTCATGTGTAACGGGAATCTCATAAAATTAAAATAAAGTGGAAAAATTCCCATCACTGTAACTACTGTAAATGTTGCCATCATGAGGTCATGGTGCACTTCAGTGCTCACACATTGGTGGTGACAGTGTTGTAGACAAGCCTGGTTCCTTGACAAATCATATAAAAGTACAGTGCATGCCAGGAGATAGGTCATGTAATGGTTGTTAGCGATAATGATAATAAATGTCTTCAATAGTTAATTTTGATGGTCAGTTTTGTCAACTTGATTTGATAAAAAAAAATGTCTAGGTTAGTGAAGAACCCTTCTGGGTGTTTCTATAGTGGCATTTCCAATGATGATTAGATTGCAAGGGCTCTGACCAAGTGAATGGATCAATCAATCCCTTCATAGATTCACAGTAGGATGGCTTTATTGGTAGGTGGTGAAAAGTAGGAGGGGGAGCCCGACTGAGGGAAATGAGTCACAGCAAGTTGTAGCACGAATCTTAAAAGGTCTTATTAATAAAAACAAACCTGGAGCCAGGTATTGGGGTGAACGCTGAAAGATCAGAGGAACAGAACACGCCACAGCTAACCTCACCTCGCCAATTCTTCAGCTGATCTTGTTTCCTCAGACTGAAGCCTCTGTGTCCTCATCCAAATGGATCTCAGCTGAACTGCTGCTCAAAGCTAAAAGCTTAACAAAAAAGGCTCTAGTTCCTGTTCCTCATGCCTTGTATCCCTTTCTGCTTCCTGCCATCACTTCCTGGCATTAAAGGTGTGTGTCACCATGCCTGGCTGTTTCCAGTGTGGCTTTGAACTCACAGAGATCCAGATAGATCTCTGCCTCCTGAATGCTAGGATTAAAGGCGTGTGCTACCACTGCCTAAACCTATGTTTAATATAGTGGCTGCTGTTCTGTTCTCTGACCCCCAGATAAGTTTATTGGGGGGCACAGTATATCAACCACAGCAAGTGTGTCCTCGGGGCTATATCTTGCTTTGGCCTACTCCTTTCAGATCTGCTTCCTACCTGCCATGAGTTGAGCAATCCATCACACCCACCACCACTGCCGTCCAAATGTAGTGAGACCTCTGAAACCGTGCACAATAACTCTTTCTTCCCTTCGGTTATTTATATTAGGTATTTTGCCAAAGACATAACAAAACAATAAAGACAACAACTGTGTTACCAACACACGTGCATATTTTGTTTTATTTCAAAGTATATTCTCTGCTACAAAAAAAAAAATCATGAATGGAATGAGGGTGTGACCCAGTAAGAAAGCACTCACCTAGCATTTACAAAGCTCTGACTTGAACCTCCAACACACTAGAAATGTTTCCCTGTGAATTATTTTCCTGTGTTAATCAGAAAGAGCTCCATACACCCGTGTTTCATGATTCTTGACTGAATCCCTTTCTCTTATGCTTGACTCAGTTTCATATTTTGTTCATCAGAACCCCTGAGTGAACAAAATTCATGGTTCATGTTGAGTAGAGACTACTACATCAGGTGATTAGCCTGGACACAAATGTTAATGACAGTGGGAAATCAGTGATGGCTGTTGCTTGGCAGGCACACCTCATCCCCCCCCCCCCCCCGTCCCACAGCAACAATTGTGAAGCTCGAGAGCAGCGTGACAGAAGCAATGAAGGGTCTACTTCCCTGAAGTCAATGAGACTGGCAAATATTTAAGAAAGGCCTCCCTCTTGAGATACAGAGAACATCTAGTGATATGGATTATAGACACAGAAGTTTATCCCTCTCGGCACCCTGATGACCATAACCAAATTTTTCAAAAACAAATATTAAAATGGAAGGCTGTATCCACCTATAATATTGCATTTACTGCTAGGTCTGGGTAGTTTGACTATTTCAAGAATTACTGTTCTTAACACAATGTGAGGAGTGAGTCTCCAAGTCCCAATATTAAGACAGATGAAAACATTTTGGAAACTCTGGATAAGCAGATTGTGTAGGGGAATTATTTGCCTGCGGATAAAAGCATCCTGTTCTGGAAATGGATGCCTAAAAAGCCTTTCATCTATAGAGGAAAGCTTACCAAGTCTTAATAAAGACAGAATAACACTCTTGCTTGGGGATCAGTCTCTCAGGCTACTAATTGAAGCCTTTTGTGATGTCTGTCGTTGATAGACTGTGTGCCTTCAAACTCAGTAATCGTTGTGCACTGCATTCATTACCTGTTTAACACAGGAGCTATAAGAAGTCATAGATGACCTAGTTCCTCATCCCAGGTGCTCCCTGAGTTACTATTCTGGAGAAATAGAGAAATGCTTTCAGGATTCTGCTCATTGTTGACAAGGCTCCAGCACATCCTTTCCTGATTTGTGACATCTATCCCAACATGGATATGATTTTTACCTATCCAAAATCTACCCCTGCTTTTTGTGACAGAGTTTTTCTGTCTACCTCTGGCTGTCCTACAGTTCACTATGTAGACCAAACTGACCTTGAACTCACAGAGATCTGTCTGACTCTGCCTCCCAAGCGCTGGGGTTAAGGCCATGTTCCACCATGTCTGGCCAAAAGCTCCTTCTTTTGTGGCTAGAGTTTTCCTGCCTGGCCCACAGTCAGGACGAATCTCTTTCACCTGCCAGTCCCACAGCCGCTCAGACCCAACCAAGTAAACACAGAGACTTATGTTGCTTACAAACTGTATGGCCGTGGCAGGCTTCTTGCTAACTGTCCTTATAGCTTAAATTAATCCATTTTTATAAATCTATATCTTGCCACATGGCTCGTGGCTTACCGGCATCTTCACATGCTGTTTGTTCTGGCTGGCAGCTGGCAGAGACTCCCTCTGCCTTCCTGTTCTTTTTATTCTCTTTGTTAGTCCCGCCTATACTTCCTGCCTAGCCACTGCCATCAGTGTTTTATTAGCAACACATTTGCCATACAGAACATCCCACAGCATTCTTTGATCCAACCAATAAAAGAAGGAGTTACAGCAGCATTCCCATTACATGAGAAGGATCCTTACCTGGCTCTTGCTTCAACTAAAAAAGGTACTTCGATAGTATGGTACTGAAGACATTCTGGAAGGATTGTAATACCTATGAGTGAAACTCCTGGCTTGGCTTGGGGGTGATGTCACCAAGAATTACACAAAGAATTTCTAGAGTAAGAAGCTCAGCAAGTTCATCCATGACTTCAATGAATCACTAAGCATGAGGAGGTTGAAGAAACCAACAAGGCTGTGCTGAAATGTCATACTTCCAAATGTGGATGTGGATAAGTATGCGACCAAGTAGCTTCTTGAAAGCAGAAGTTTCTGTCCTGCCAAAAACTCCCAAATACCCAGCAGCCACTTCCCAAATAATTGACTCTGAGGTTTAATGTTACTGTAAATGCTCAGCTGGTAGCTCAGGCTTATTATTAGCTAGCTCTTACATTTAAATTAACCCATATTTCTTATCTATGCTTTGCCACATTGTTCATGGCTTGTTATCTCATTTTTCTACATATCTTGCTCCCTTGGTGGCTGGCTGGAATCTCCTGACTCCACCCTCCTTCTTCATATCATTTTGTTTGGCTTTCCCACCTAACTTCATACCCAGTTACCAGCCTGTCATTTTTTTATTAACCAATAAGAGTAATACATATTCATAGCATATAGGACATCCCACAGCAGCTCCTAGTGGTGCTTCAGAGGAACTGACCAATGAGGAGTTACTGGCACACTACAGGAATATACAGATGTAGAAGAAGCAAGGGAAAGGAAAACTAAAATGAGCACCTCTCAAGAAAACTCAGTGACAGCTTTAGCCATGGCTTTTGGAGACCTCAACAGATTCTCTAAGAGGTTTAAACATCAAAAAAATTTCTATCGCCAGGCGGTGGTGGCACACGCCTTTAATCCCAGCACTCGGGAGGCAGAGCCAGGCGGATCTCTGTGAGTTCGAGGCCAGCCTGGGCTACCAAGTGAGTTCCAGGAAAGGCGCAAAGCTACACAGAGAAATCCTGTCTCGAAAAACCAAACAAAAAAAAAAATCTATCAATAGAGAAGAAGGTTCATGTTTTAGTGTATGCTTACAAGTAAATCTATGGCAAAGAAAAGAAAGAAGAGAAGAAACCAAGTCAGTCACCAAGGACACATTTCTGAAAGGTTACACCTCTTCAGACAGCCTCTGGAGGTGTTCATGGTGAAGCATCCTCATCACTGGGGATTACAGCTTCGTGTGCATATTGTCTCTGAGTGAAGAATTGGGAAGTTATGGGACTGACAGTCTAGCACATGTAGGCTCAGAACGATGTGTATTTGAGTATGTCTTAGTTTTTAACACAAAGCAAAAAGTCAATAGCAACATTAAAAAAATCTTACACAGCAAGGTTATGAAGACAGGAAATAGGCAGGTTTGGGGGTAGACTGAGGTAAGACATTGCAAGTTCAATGCCTGCTTGGTTTACAGACATCATTCAAGGCCAACATCAGCAGTCTCCTGAGACTTTATTTCAAAATGAAAAGTGAAAACAGCACAGGGGAGATATAGTTCAATAGCAGAATTTTTTTATCATGATTGAGGCTCTAGATTTAATCCCAAGCAAGGGAAGAAAGGGAGGAAAGAAGGGAGAGAGGGAGGGAGGGAAGAAGGGAGGAAGGTAGAGGAAAATATTTTGTACAAGGCATTTGTAGTTTAAGCTAAGTATTATCAAACTAAAAAAGCTGAACAACTTTACAAGTTTATGAAGTAAAAAATTACAGCAAATTAGTTATTTTATTATTGACAAAAGAATAAATGTTGCATAGCCCAAGTATTTATAATGTTCATGCTATCTACAGTTGTGGACAGGGCATAGCTTCCAATAAACACACAAGAAAGATTATTAAAATAAAAAAATTTAAGGGCATTTTATAACCCCCCAAATTATTCTATTTCAACTGAGAGATATATTAGATGGGTATAGAATTTTAAGTAGCCAGTCATTTCTCTCAGGACTTTAAAGATATTTTCACTTTACCTTCAGCTTTTAGTCTTGCTATGAAGAAGAATATTCTGTTTTAATTTTTGATCCTTCATATAGAATATATAGTGTTCGTTTTAAAAAATGATAAAATTTATGCCCCCAAATTTTCTGGAAGTCCTGAATTATGAGCCTTCATACCACCAATCACATGCATTCATATCATACTTCCATTCTAGAAACCCAAACTTACTAGAAACTAGATCATGTCACGCTTCCATTCTAGGAACTCAAACTTACTTTGCGTTATTTTGCAATGATTTTCTTCCTTTTGATTGTTTGTTTGTTTGCTTTTGCAGTCTCTCTTGATATCCTGTTACACTGGATCCCAAGACTATATTTCTAATTTTATATTTTATATTATAATTTTCCTTTCTTGATGTTTTATTCAGCTTTTAAGATCATTTCTCCAACTTGATATTTAACCCCCACTGTTAAAGGACTTACCATGTTTCTTGTATTTCTTGTGGCTGTTGGTTGTTGGTTGGTTGGTTATTGCTACTGTTGTTGTTATGATGGGATCTCACTGTGTAGCCTAGATTGCCTTGAAATAATGTAGCCCATACTGACCTTGAACCAAAGCAGTCTTTTCCACTTCAGCCTCCCTGGTGGTGTGGATTACAGACCAGCACCATTAGACTCGGCATTTGTTCTTACTTCATGCATACAATATAATCAGCCTTCAACTGGTGTGGTGAAGGAGGCTTGGATAAAGGATCATGTGAGCTGAAACCATGAAAAATAGTTGTAACAGGAAACTTTTTTTCGTATTACTAAAAATTCTTATGGTATCAATTACAAATGTACAGGGAAATAGAATTCTTAAACTAATATTTAGTTGGTATGTTGTACTTTAAAACATTGAAAAATATTATGATTTCTTTCTTGGCACAGACTTGCTGCTCTTTCTTGATGTAACTTAGAATGTGTTTCTTTTCTATATTTTGGCAAATGATGGTACTAAGTTTGGGTCAGTTTCTAATCATTCATCTTTTGTGCTTTTAATTCTATGGAATGTTTCCAAGGGTCCTTTACTGTGCATCATTTTACCAGAATCGCATCCTCTGAGACATTTTTATACTTTTCATAACAGCCATTTCATCCATATGGAATATTTTTTAAACATCACATCTTTGTCTATAGGATGATGGAATCAAGAAGGTCAGGAAGTTTTATGTCAGAAATATGAGTAATAAATCTATCTCTGTCTTTTTGAAGTAACTTAGTACTGTGTTATTAGGAATAGAAAATAGGCTAAGACTCCATGTAAAGGGAGAACTGCCTCTACATACCATTTCTCAAAGAACATCAGGGATAGTATATGAACTGTTTATATATATATATATATATATTTTTATCTCCAATTTGCTATTTTTTCTAACTCTTATTTGGCTGTTTATTTGTGATTTCTTCATTTCTCTGCTTTTATATTAGATGTTTGATCACCATATATATAAGTGGGACACTGAAAATTCATGCACAGAGCTTATTAAGGTGGAATTAAGTAGTAGATGTTCTAGACATAAAGCCTGCAAGTCTTATCTTTTGGATAAGTGTTACAGACCTATAATCCCAGCTACTCTGGAAGCTGAGAAAGGCCAGTTCAAGGCCAGTCTGTGCAATTTAGCAAGTGTACCATGTTCTAAGAGTCAGTCTACAGTTAAAAAAAAAAAAAAAAAAAGCCTGTCCCTTGAAACAGTCATGTTCCACAGAAAACATTCTTCAAATCATCTTTTTGTAGAGTGAACATTCTGCTACCTGTCTCTTCTGTGCTGAATGGGGAAAGGAAGTCCTAGAAGTTGCATGCACATCCATTTCCCATTATCTCCAATGTTTATTCAGTTTGGTACCTTTATTCTCACCCATGTGTGTTTAGAGACCTTCTATTTCAGATCTCTGCAGAGGATAGAGCTTCAGCATTCTACTTTAAGGGGCAGACAGTCAAACTACAGGCTGTCCTTAAGGTGTGTGCATGAGTGTGTGTGTCTTTTGTTTTTTGTTGGGGAGACAAGGTCTCACTATGTAGCCCAAGCTAACCTGGAACTTATTATGCAGCCAAATGCTGGCCTCAAATGTGGTCCTCCAGCCTGCCTCTTGAAGGCTGGGATATTTGTGTGAACACACCTGAGCGCACCTGCTGTGGTTTAGCCCCACCTTCACCCCTTCTTTCACAGGTCAAGTGCGCCATCAATCAAAGGCTTATGGGGTGTGGAGGGGCGGGGCTGGTAGCTGTAAACGTCATTGCTTCTTGGTTGCTGGTTGAAGAGTCAGTGCTCTGGAATCCTCTAACCCCCTGCCCATCTGCTTCCTACCTTTCTAAATTTGGTTACTATTTTCTCTATTGTTTTGTCCTTCTGCATAAAGATTTTCAAAGTAAAAGCTTTGTGATCATTTTGGTGGGGTTTTGAGAGGGAGAAAATTTTGACTGTGTGTGATCAATTCACTGTCTCCATTCTAAAGCCTTTCATCTGGTGTGTGTGTGTGTGTGTGTAAACATATGTGTGTGTGGACATGCATATGCATACACACACATATATAAATAAATATTTTTCAATACTTGAAGTTCTTGACCAATGCAAACCTGTGTAGCTGAGAAAGATATACTTTTTGGTTCTTTTCTCAGTTTTAGTACTTTCAGAAAGTAAAGTTTTTTTTCTGTTATGTTTTTTCTAGACCTTTTAATAAAGGCTTTAGTTCTTGTTATCATTTTTATGTTTTTTGTATCAATACTGTATAAAGTAAGTCATAAATATTGTAAAGACCTTTTGTGTAAATGACTCATAACACTTTCTTGAGATGGCTTCTGTAGAGTTATCCACCTGCATCTCTTGGCATTTTTTTTTAATAACCTTCTTAATATTTTCTGTCATCCCCATCTGTTTGGATTTAAGGTTGATTATCCAGACAAGCTGTGCTGCAAAGAGCCGCCTGATCACTTCAGGGTGTGTGATGCAGGTGTAAGACTCGTGGCATTTTCAGGGAGGAAACACAAAACCGCTCCCGTTAAATTATATCCACCTCTCCTAGGTAGGTGGATTACCTAGAAAGCTGGAAAAATTAAGCATAGACACAACCATGGAGAAATGTGTCACTGCTTCTTTAAAGCAGCTCAATTTAACCTGGCACGGATTCCCTAATGGGCAATTCTCTGACTCTATCCCTAGGGAAAATATATTGAGCATAGCCAAAGGTTAAGGCAGAGGAGTGCAGTGAGACTAGGAAGCAGCCAATCAGACGAAGAGGGTCTAAAGATCCACCGCCTGCAGGCGAGCAGCACCGAACCCAGCTGCTTAGTCTCCTTCAGTTGCAGATGAACATCGCACATATGTTGCAAAGGCTTCTCCTGTTGGCTGTGGGCACTGAGCAGCCCCGTGTCTAAGAAGAGACGGGTAGATGCCCAAGCAACTCATTCTGCACAGCAGCCCCCAAGACAACGCTCCTGTGCTGGAATGTTCTCACTTGAAGGTACCGGTTCTTTTCCATTGAGCCCCTAGGCTTTTTAAGAAGTGGACAGGCTGGTGCTGGGGAGGCTTTCTGCTTTCTAGTAATGCTTTGTTCCTTCTCCGGCTAATGCCTGCTTTAAAATGGTTAGCCTCTAGCTGAGCCGGGGCTAGGCAGAATAAAGGGACACTTGCCATTGCTTCAGCAGGCTGCGCTGTGCACAGACCCTTTATTAGGACATCCCCTTTGTTAATGTTGCCATTGTTCTCAAGGTAAGCTGGTGAATAATTCTGCTTTCAATCATCACATTCTGCTACATTCATAACTAAGAACGCACGAGGGGAAGGATGGGGGCTACGTGTCTTCAAGGTTGTTGTGGTTTCTGTAATTATCTACCAGCCTTAGAGACAAAAAGCTCCAAACTGCTGATCAAACAGAGAGAAAGAATCTGGGTGGTAATTGGATTCCTCTGTGATTAAGATACAAGGTTTATTTAAAAAAAAAAAAAAAAAGAAAGAAAAGCTACTTCTCAATCCTGCTTAATAATTAAAATACTCTAATTATTATCTGTTTCTGGCAGCTAATGCAATCATCTAAAAGTCATCAGCGTATGAGGGGGTCCTTGTTTTAGTTGCCAAGGTAATTGGAAGGATAATTCAATATGCTCCAGAGTAACAAAAGAGCTCTGAGAAACATATGCATTAGGTAAGGTTTGGGATTGCTTCACGGAGCATTTATTTCTAAGAGTGTCTTTTGTCTGGTGTCCCACCAGTTATATTAGCAAAAATAGATAACACAGGATAACACTTCCATGGTGTCCCCTGTATTTAAACTCACACAATTATTTGTCCTCTATATTACATGATACTTAACTTATGCCTAAGATGTTAAATTATTGATCATATGGAAGGTTTCACTGGCTAAGCTGTGTGTCATCCTCTGTGGGACATTTGAAGTCATGCATCAGTGGGTTGTGAATGGTGGCATGAGAGAAAGAAGTAGATAGAATCTGTTTTTGCAGAGACTGGACACCAACGTCAGGAATGCTATGCTGCTTTTTGTAGTTGTCCCCAAAAAGCATGACACACGGACAATGTAATCTTCATAGCAAATTGCCAGGACTGACCTTTTTGTGGAAGTAATGGCGATTATTTGTGCAGTTAATTTTTAAAGTTTTTGCTTTTAGATGTTAAAGCATTGATAGAGTTTCTAAATTTCCAAATTCAGTGGTATTTTGTTACTTTTTATTCATTTAATTATTGTCTGTGGAACTAAGTTTATTTACCTCTGTAATATTATCAATTATGTTACTATGACAGATTTCGGGATTTGGGGTTTCTCTATTCAAATATGAATGATTCTACTTATCGAACATGACAGTCAAGTCAAACTAGTATTTAGAGCCAATATTTTTTAAATCATTGCTTAATAATCATAAGCCAGACAATATATTAATGATAAGAATGTAAAATTTAGACTTAATTTGTAACATTCAAAAATCAGCTATAAAATAAATTAAGAGTATTTTTTCCTATGTGGGAAAAATCTTATTTCTCACTATTTTCAAAGGACATTGGTTTTGAGAAAGTAAACAATTAACTGGATGACCACATGGAGTCCACTAACAACTTTGATGAATGGCAGTGGAGTCTAGGACCTGGTATCTGGTAGCACATGAGACCTCATAAGGACAGCATCTTGTACTTGACTATAAGTCAACTTGTATTTAAGATGGTATAAGTCTGTTTCTGCTAATGGGAAAATGGAAAAGAAAAGCAGGAGGTAATCCTGGAGAAATAAAGTCAGTGTTGATGAAGCATTCAGGGCAGCAGGAAACAGTATAAAAGCCAAGGACATGGCGTTTCCCAAGAGGCACTAGAAATGTGGATCTAGAGGTCTGGTCTTGACACCAGAAAATCCCATTTCCAGTGCAAACTGGGGGTATCAGGCCTACTTGACTGACTTATGAGAATTATAAGAAACCCACATAATAATACCTAGTTCTCATACACAAAATCAAGGCATTATTATGAGGGTATGAGAGCAGGTTGACTCTCATTCACTGAAACTAACAAAATTCTTCCTTCGAGAACACTCAAACTTCTCCTTCCATGTTAGAGTCAGAGAAATGATCTTCCCCAGGAAAGAGTACCCTAATTGGTTATCCGATACCCAGCAGTCGGCTGGGAGATCATATACATACAGGCCACATTCTATGGACTGAGCAGGCTGTATTTACATATTAAGGAGTCTATGCATCTCTGTATATGTATAGCGAAAGAGGCCATGAGTGTGAGAGAGGCCAAAGGGGGTGCACAGGAGGGGTTAGAGGGAGGGAGGAAAGAGAAGGGAGGAAATGATCTAATTTCATTACAATTTCAAAAACTAAAAAAAAATATTATAAAAGAACTCTCTTAGAGGAGGGACTTATTCCAGTGGAAACCTTAGAAAGGCCTTTAGCGTCTCTATATCTGTCCCCACTTTTTTTTTTTTTTTTTGGTTTTTCGAGACAGGATTTCTCTGTGTAGCTTTGCGCCTTTCCTGGATCTTGCTCTGTAGACCAGGCTGGCCTCGAACTCACAAAGATCCGCCTGCCTCTGTGTCCCAAGTGCTGGGATTAAAGACGTGCGCCGCCGCTGCCGCCGCCACCAGCCGACCTTGCATCTCTTATATGACACCAAACTTCTACCTTCTGAGAACATTATTTTCAGTTCGACGCCCTCGGGTCCTATTTCAATGCAAATTGCCTTGGGAAGAACACAGTAAGCTGTTATTTCCTGGTTCTGTTGTGTAAAGACCTGAGAGCAGGTGCCTAGGAAGCACTGCTGAGCAGATGGCCAGGTTTTAGAAAGGAACAGTGGGAACACTAGGCCCAAAGGGTACTCTTGAAAGAAGAGCTAACTGAAGAGTCAAGAGTGTGGGAAACACATTCCATGATGCTGAGATAACAATAAATGCCGACAGAGGGACCTGCTTAACTCGCAGCACACTGTTGGGTTGAGGGTCCAAAATGACATCAAAATCCCAGGTAGGCAGCAGTGTTGGAGGGAAGTGTGGCACACGTGTGTTTTGGGTTTTTTTTTTTTCCCTCTTGGTTACCTATAAGGATGTTTACCATAAGCAGTTACTTTCATGATGTTTGTAGCAGGAACTGACCACTTGCTTGAGAGGGAATAACCAAAGGAAAAAGAACTTACTTTAAGAGACAAAGCAAAATTCTAGTTTTGTTGTTATACCAACTTTTGTTAAAGGACATGTTAGGGGACACCGTGAAGAACAGCATCCATGAAAATTAGCTCTGGTCCTGTGTAAGCTAGACTCCAATTACAACAGAGAGCAAAATGGCCCCACAGCAAGGATGACCTTCAAACTTGGGCATCTCTCCAACTCTCCATTTTCAGGGTCACTCCTGTATGCCTCGTTGTTCATATCCAACTTCAAACTAATTCTACTTACTCCCTCATCTTTGGGAGTAATCTGATTTAGAGAAGGCCTCCTTCTGATTGGACAGTAAATCTCTAATCCCACTGCAATGCAAAGGACTTTGAATGAAGGAACACCATGAAAAACTATTAGCTTTTGCTCTTCTAGCAGTTATGACAACCTGTGTACCTTACTTTTATAATTTTTATTTCCTTACCAGATTGGAGTTCTTCCAAGAAAAAGATAGCATGTGCCTTCAAATCTACCACTGTGACTTAGGATATACAATATTTTATTTAAGGCATTAACATCACTCCTTTCTCAGAATGCACACTGCTGCATTCACATTGAACTGCCACCTACCAAAGTAACATAAGAATAAAGGAACCTGACAATAAAGCACGTGTATGAGCCAGGCATGGTGGTGTATGGCCATTTTCCCAGTACTCAGAAAGCAGAGGCAGGAGGAAAGGGTTGCTAAGACCGGTCAAAGGGATATCACAGTGTTTGTTACCCCCTAAAAGGTGGAGGTTAGCTTCGAACAGTGGTGGAGAGAACAGGTTGCAGAATTAGCTGGGCAGTAAGTTGGACCTTTGGAGTCAGAGGAAGGGCCTCCAGCAGTTCCAGTTGGTGATCAACCCTATTCAACACCAGAGAACATATAAAGGTATTTGCAAGGTTTCTATAAGTAGCCCTTCTCCATCCCTTACAAGTACTTGAATCCACTTGTGTCTCCCCCTCACATCTTTGTATAGACTGTGGACCAAGCCAAGTGAGTGTTCATCTAATATGTCCAAAGAGGTGACGTGATGCACATACCTGTGAAGAACCAGCAACAACCAGTTACAAAATCCCTTTCGGGCAGGTCATGGAAAACAATGAAGCTCTTCTCTTGGAGTGCTACCAAAGCTGGTCTTGTTTTGTTAAGGATGATGTCAGTGGGGGATCATGTGAAGGTAGAATCTAGGTTTATGACCTGTGAGTCAGTCAGTCTAGGACTCCTTCCCTCTCTCCCTGCTGTAAACACTATCAATGGTATCTCCCTCCCCACAAACACAAAGGAAATAGCTCAATAGGTTCACCAGGTGGATGTTCAGCTTCTTTGTGGAGCATCCGGGACTCTGTTCCATTTATATTCAGTCCACAGAGACACTGACATTCCTGTTACCCAGCACCATAGAACAGAGATGGTCGGTCACCCACTGTTGACACGGGTCATGACGCAGCACCTCAAGTGTCTCTCAAAAGCCTGTTCAAGTTATTGTTAGAGAAAATAATTGGCTATGTTAATAAAAAAAAAAAAGACCCTCAACAGGTAAAGATAGATATGAAAAATTAGAAGTATTGAGATCAGGAGACTGGCCTGTTTATAAACTCAGGTGTGAACACCTGAGTTCCATCAGCACAACACACACACACACACACACACACACACACACACACACACACACGGCCTTGTCAAGGTGGAGCATGCTTGCTGTAAAGTTAGCACTGAGAAGTAGGAACAGGTAGATCCCTGGAGCTCATTGTCCGGCCAGTCTAGCTGAATTTGAAACCCCAGGCCAATGACAGACATTGTCTCAGAAAACAAGGTGGCCAGCTTCTGATGAGTGACATCTAAGGCTGTGCTCTGACCTCCATGTACACACACACACACACACACACACACACACACACAAACAAACATATGCACACACATACACACACAAACATACACACAATACTCACATACATACATATACACACACATACACACACACAAACATACACACAATACACACACATACATACACACACACAAACACACATACATACACACACATACACACACACAAACACATGCACACACAAACATATACATACAAACATCCACACAATACACACATACATACATACACACACATACACATACAAACACACACACACACATATATATACACACACATACACACAGACATATACACACATACACACTTACATACACAGACACACACACACACACAGTACCCCATAGAGATTTCTATTTATTCTGGCTCCAAAGATGCATTTTCAAAAATGAGTGCTGCCCCTCCCCCACTTCTGAGAGGAGCTTCTTTGACACTCAGGCACTAAATAGACATTTGAATGGACTCAACAGTCCCTTCAAAGTAACTTGTAAAAATGTTGCTTTACCATCTTCATCCTGTACAGGAATAGACTTCTGTCAGTCACTCTGGCTTCTCACTACCTTCACCACCTTTGACAAAGCCATAACCTACCCTAGGCCCAAATTCATTTCATTCGTCAGAGCTGAGGTTACCTCCCAAGTCTCTATCAAAGTAGACTGTACAAACCTCGTTCTCAAGATACTCTGGACAGAACCAATTACCCTTTGTAGGAAAATGTCTGAATCCTTCCTTTCCCTTCTCTGGTAATCACAGGGCATGTCAGAACATAGACAACCCAGGTTTCATGAGGAAAAAATGCCAGAGAGCATTTTGATCATGATGACATTGTCAATTCAATTCCCAAATGAGTCTCAAATCCAGCATCTTCTTTGAGGTTCCTATTGTCTTTGTTTAGACCCCCACATCTCTTGTTAGATGACTATGTATTATTTCTTTTGAAACGAGGTCTTTTTGTATAGCCCTGGCTAGCCTTGAATTTACTATGTACTCCAGGTAAACTATGAACTCAAAGCAATCCCCTGTCTCAGCTTCTTATATTAGGACTATAGGTGTGCACACCCATACCTGGCAGTGGTGTTCTTTATAAATGAAAAGAGCCTGTCCCATGTGTCATAATACCATGTGTCAGGTAGGCTTGGTACATGTTACCTAATTAAATATTGAAAAATCATTATGTGTGCATCACAGCATACCCATCTTCCCTACTACATCTGGAACTATTGGAGGATAGAGAAATGTGGTTATCAGAGATGGAATGATGAATGAAGAACAAGTGAATTAATGGAAAAGACAGAGATGACAGACTAATGCATATTAACAACATGACACAGTTTCCTAATACAGAAATAATTTAAGGAGAGAACAAAGTCCATGAACTATAGAAAAAATACTTTATAAGCAAAGAAAAACAGAGGCAGAGGGAAACCTTAAAAACTGTAATGCTCTAATGGAGACTGGACAAATATAGTCAGTCTGATAAGAAACATAAAATAACAGAAAAGCTACATTAAGGAACATATGTAGGAAGAGGCTAAAATGCATTGAGCATAAGGTTTAATTCTCCAGGAATCAGCCAGAACATCCTGCACAAGGTCTGCACGGGTTTACATCGGGTCCTCTGCATATACGACATGGCTTCCAGTTTTGTGTTTTTATGGGATTCCTGAATGTGAAAACAAGTGGGTCTCTGATTCTTGTCTTGCTCTACTTTGATGTGATAGTTTTTGTTTTATCTCATTATATTTAATTTGTTATATATATATAATATTAATATATATATTAAAATGAATGAATGAGTGAAAACCTAGCCACTGGGGTAAAGGTTAACAACTGAGCCATCACTTATATCCACTGAGAGAGGTAAAATCAGTTTTCTCTAATAGATTGACACTAGGTTTATCAACCATATAATTGGACTCCACAGGTTTTTCAGGTACTTTTATTTAGTTATAATTAGGTGACTTTTGGGGCGGGGGATGTGGTTTTATTTTATTTTCTTGGTTTGGGTTTTTTTTGTTGTTGTATTGGCTTTTTTATTTCTTTTTTGAGAGAGAACTCAAAGTTGGGTGGGTAGGTTCGGGAGAGGACCTGGAGGCCTTGGATGAGGGGAGGAATATATTCAAAATACATTCTTATTTGAAAATTGTTTTAAATAATGAAAAATATGATGATGGTGATGATGGTGATGATGATGGTGATGATAATGATGGTGGTGATGATGATAATGATGGTGGTGATGATGATGATGGTGATGATGGTGATGATGATGGTGATGATGGTAGTGGTGGTGGTAGTGGTAGTGATGATGGTGGTGGTGGTGGTGATGATGATAATGATGGTGATGATGATAATGATGGTGGTGATGAAGATGATGGTGATGATGGTGATGATGATGATGATGATGATGGTGGTGGTGGTGGTGATGATATAAAGAAGAGAAAAGACCTAGTCACACTCAAATTAACAATCACATCTTTAGATAGAACTGGCTCTGTGCTGGGCCATGTTCTAAGTGTATTACATAAATGGGTTCAATTAAACTTTTAAAACCTCAGAAGAAAGGGGTTTTGTGAATCCCATTCTGAAGATGAGCCATCAGAAGCAGCACACTTGGACTTGTTTCAGATCATGCAGTTGGAACCTGGAAGACTTGGCTAATAATGTCTACACCTCTTATCACCCTGTTGTGGTGTGCCTTTCTAGCCTGGGCAAGAAAAAGTTGAATATGTGACTTTGGTAGAGAACCGTCGAATGTCACCTCCAGAGTTTGAAATTAGAGGCAAATTAAGAAACTTAAGAGCAAAGACAATTCAGAAACTAGAAGAAATGAAACCTTTCCATTCCAGGTTAAGTGAATTGAGAACTGGGAGATTTCCTTACCTGTGGTCAGGGTTCTGAAGTATCCCATGACCACAGCAGGGGAGGGGAGTTACTGTTCTTACTGAAATCTAACCATATGCTCAGGTGGCATTGTTCAGGAGGAGGTGAGAGGGGAAAGGACAGAAACAGAATTGAAAAAAGGAGACGCTATAAATGCTAAGACCATGACCCTAAGAGACAAAGGTCTCTCTTTACCCTTTGTCCCAATACTTATCCTGGGTCTGTGGCATTTAAACATCAGAATGCCAAGTTACAAGCTATCAGTCTGTCCAATGTCCAGGGAGAGGGGTCTGACTTTTCCATTCAAACCCAGTTATTTTTTAAAATATTTTTAATTGAAATAGAATTTTATTATGTCTGCCCCACCATTTCCTCCCTCCAGCCCCTCCCACTTGCCTTCCTTCAAATCCCTCCTATTACCCCACTTTCAAGTTGAGAACCTTTTTCATTTAACTGTATTTGTTATATACACTATATATATGTATATGTACACACACAGTTTATACATATACATATATATAATATATATTCTTCCGAGTCTGTTTTTGTTGTTTGTATGTTTATGATTACAAGGCTGACCACTGTGCATTGGACAAACATACAGTTATTGATAAAAGATTATTTCTAGACTTGAGGGCAAATCTAGCAAGCTATAATTTTCTATTTTATGTAATTAAAGTAAATGTGTCATCCATTTCAAGAGATAATATGCTAACTGCAAGTTTTCTTGAAATTCTAAATTTGAAAAGCTTATGCGTAACATATGTCCTATCTACAAATTTGGTTAACACGTGCCTAGTGAATTTATTCCATTGATACATGTTTTGAAAGAATGAATGTATTATTTAAGAAGACATCCAGTGGCTAGGGAGATGCAACGCTGTTCTATGTCTTCCTTTGTTTTGATCTTTATTATATTCCCTTTGCTGATATTTTAATCAGAAAACCATCTACCAAATTAAAATGTTTTGAAACATAACTGCTCCAGGAATGCCCTATAGCAATTCTTCTGTAGTCCATATCCATATCTAACTTAGATTTCAAGTTGTATGCCTTGTG
The DNA here is from genome assembly GCA_902168405.1 of Peromyscus aztecus. NCBI lineage: Eukaryota > Metazoa > Chordata > Mammalia > Rodentia > Cricetidae > Peromyscus > Peromyscus aztecus. The sequence goes on along the minus strand of CABHPQ010154576.1, from coordinate 9,481 downwards.
TATTTTCAGATAACAACATTTAGAAAAAAATATGTGGGTTTATTGCTCTTTTCAGCCCATTTTTCCCCAATGTTTCCACTATGGGATGGCTATTTTTGGTTGTAGATTTGACACACCTAGGAAAAGTAATATCAACTGAGGGATTGCACCTGTTAGGTTGGCCTGTAGGCACATCTGTGAGCATTTTTATTATTATTATTATTGCTAATTGATGGAGGTGATCCTAGCCCACTATTGGAGGTAGCACTCTTGGGCAGGTAGGCTAGAAGCAGGAAGCAAGTCAGTAAGGAGTGTGCCTCGCCATCTCCACCTGTGGTCTCTCTTCATGATCTCTGCTTCAGTCCCTGCCTCCAGGTTCGCGCCTCAGCTCTCTTCTGTGATGGACTGTAACCTGTAAGCCAAATGAACCCTTTTCTCTTTTGGTCATGGCATTTACCACAACTGTGGGAAAATTATTGGGGCAATGGATTGTGCTTTGTTCTGTCATGGTTATGGCAATAACAGATCTCTAGGCCCGCCTCTGCCAGGATCTACATAATACCAACTTTGAAGACACATTTAGTCATGTTAACAACTTTCCTAAATTTTGCTTAGTTCACCTTATGTGCTCAGAACAGACTCCAATTCTCCTCATGGATTAATTTGTCTTTCTGGATTATCCCTCAATATAGAAGCTGGCTACTAGGTCTCTACACCCTTGTTCTATATTCTACACATTTTGAACTGCTTGAGCTGCCTAACATTTCCCGTCCCAAGCTCTTCTGAATGCTGTTGCTTCTAGTTGGAACATAAGCTTCCCTAGCCCTCCATCAGGCCACTCACTCTCGTCCCTTAACACTTCTTGCAACCAGGATTTACACAATTGTTTCATTATCAGAATGTTTACATCGTTATTTATTCATTCCCTTTTTAACCTACTAAATGGATGTTATTTCTTGTAGCTTGAGCAGACATTGTTTATATATTTAGAAGAATGCATCCCAAGTGGGGCTGTTTGTGGCCTCACATCTGAAGGACCCATTCCATAATGCCAGACTTCACTGGGGCCATGTTTGGCTTTTGGTTAAGGAGAACTACAAAGACCCTTCCATTATAAAGAACACATCTTTTCTTTTCAAGCATCAGTTACTCCAAAGGGAAGAAATTTATCATTTTATGGAATATCATGTTCTAAATCACTATGAGGCTTGTCCACATTGTGAGTTTAAAGAATCCAGAGAGCCTCTCTAGCTACATCTGCTCTGGATGTTTTGAAGTGGTGGTCTATGAGTGAAATCGTTTTCCTAGAAACACCACAAGTGCTTCTCTGAACTTGTGAGGCAAGGGGAGCAAGAGAGATGAAATGCTGATGCCTGGGAGACATCTGATACCTGCCATACATCCCAAGGTTCTTCCTGGGACCCCTGAATCATTAGTCAGGCTCTAAAAACTGTCAGGAAGCAAGTGGATATTCTTTTGATAAAAGCAGTGACAAGGTAGTTTCTATCCAGACACCTGGGTTCCAAGATGCAGAGGACCAGAACTACAAACTGGAGTGATTAGTGCAGGAGAAGGAGAAGGAAGTGTTCTGTCAGGGACCGTGCCCAATGGAACCAGGTTCTCATGATGCAGGATACACCTAATCTACAAGCATTTCTTCCACACAGATAACTGTTGAAACACTGATCACTCTTACCAAGTGTTGAATTAAACCACTTACATTATAGAAAATACAAATGATACCACACAGATTAATTGCTCAGTAGCCCTTTCTTCTCTTGTCCTGATTATTAAATATACAACATTCTGATCATCATCTGGGGAATAAGTCACCTGTATTAGCTTCTATTGCATGACTGTGACCAAAATTGTTAATTAGATTAAATAATTTGGGGAGGGGAGATTTATTTGGGTTCCAAGTCTCAGGGGATTGGAGGCCATCAGGGTGGCATCAGCACAGTGGCAGGGGTGTGTAGCAGATGCTGTTCACATAGAGATGGCCTGGAAGGCAGACAGCAAGGCTAGAACTGGGGCCTGGATGAAAATCCTCAAGCTCCATCCTAACAACCCATTTCCACCAGGCAGGCCACAGCTCCTAAAGGTCTCCAAGCTTCCCATTGTAACGCCACCTGCTGAGGAAACAAGTATTCGAAATGGGAGCCTGGGAGGGATGTTTCACATTAAAACCACAATCCCAGCCTTATTATTATTATTATTATTATTATTATTATTATTATTATTACATTCCCAGAAACATAATGGGCAGTTTGAAGAACTGTGATATTTTCCAGTCATTCTCTCCAGCAATAAACCAGGAAACCAGTTTGTATCACAATGGAAGACTCAAGATGAAAGCAAACAATATCTGTTCCCCTGTCTGTATCACAAATACACTGAGGGAAAGAACCACCAACGTAATGTTGCGGGAACAAGGGAAGGGTTGGGAGTGGTGGCTAAGGCCTGTCACCCTAGCACCCCAATTCTAGTGCCGGAATTAGAGGCAAGCCTGGAATGCAGAATGAAACCCCAACTCAAAAGCAACACAACACACAAACAAGTCATGGAGGAGGGCTGACTCCACCACCAACAACAGGAAAGAGAAACTGTTGTATTTAAGAGATAAGAGCACCAGGACGCATTGGCCTGAGGGCTAGGAATGAAGAAACTATGAAACAGGGACTAGAGAGATGACTCAGAGGTAGAGAGCCCTGGTGGCTTGTGTTGGATTGACTAAGAATGGCATCATAGGCTCATAGAGATGTGGCCTTTTTGGAGTAGGCGTGGCCTTGTTGGAGGAAGTATGTCACTGGAGGTGGGCTTTGAAGTTCCAAAAGAGGCCATGCCAGGTCTAGGCTCTATCTCTGTTTTTCCTTTTGTCTCTCTGTCTGTCTCTGTCTCTTTATCTGTCTCTGTCTCCATCTTCTCTCTTTGTCTCTGTGTGTATTTCTGTCTCTCTGTTTGTTTCTGTCTCTCTTTCTCTCTCTCTGTTTGCAGATCAGGCTGTAGATCTCATCTACTGCTCCAGCACCACGCCTGCCTGCTGCCATGCTCTCTGCCATGGTGATAATGGACTAAGCCTCTGAAACTATATGTAAGCCCCCAGTTAAATGCTTTCTTTTATAAAGGTTGACTTGGTCATGCTGTCTATTCACAGCAATAGAACAGTGACTAAGACATATCTCTTTCAGAGGATCTAGTTTGGATCTCCAGCACACATATGGCAGCTCACAACTGCCTGTAACTGCAGTTTCAGGGTATCTGATGCCCTTTTCTTGCCTCTGTGTGTACTGCATGCACAAAATGCTCATACATACATGCAAGTAAGGCACCCATCCAATCTACATAAAATAAATTTTAAAGAAATAAAGAAGATATGAGATGGAGTGTTGGCCTAAGTGGAAGTTCTACACTAATTAAGGAAGAGACAAAAAGCTTACCTGAGTAAGGGATGGAGGGCTTTCTTTCCAAAGAAGTTCCACAAATTCTCTTTTTCCGCTAGCATTATAATTAACATCTTATGAAAATTCTCAAGATAAAATTGAATTTTTATCATTGTACTGCTTAGTTTATCTGAGTCTTGTTTTTCCTCTGTTTAAAATATATAACTGGACTTGGGCCTCCTAAAGTAGTTCTCTTTGAGAACTACAGTGCGGATCTATGGACCTAAAATGTATTATGTAGGATTTGAGGCCAGGGTGGCAAAGTGGTACAGTTGTTCAAATATTGTTGAAAACATTAAGATGGACAAACCAGACAGACCCAAGAGAGGGTGGGCCAAATCAGAGAGACAGAGAACAGAATGTCTCAGCAGTAGAAAGGATGTCATTAATTAAGAAATGGGCTTTATATAAGAAAATCCTGTGAAGTGAGGCAGGGAAGATATTCAGAATGGTTCATTATTCAAGATTTTTTTGATAGCTTACATGTCTAGACAGAGAGGATAAAAGAGGGGTAAACAACACCAACAAATCCACTCTCCTCATGGAGATTATACAGTAGAGAGGGAAGGTAAATAATATATAGGAAAAATATAATTTCACGGCCCTATAATATAAGGGTGAAAGGAGCCGAGCCAGACAGTCTGGATTCAAATCACAGCCCTCCAACATGACCTAGAGAAAGACACTTCACCTTTTCGTGCCCCAGTATTATCAGTGTAATACAGAAAGTAAGACCTTCCTCTTACTGTTGTAGATATGTGAAGGTTAACGAGGGTAGCATGTCTAAAAACTTTGAACAGTGTATAATGCATGTAAATCCGAAATAAATGTTAGCGCTTGCTGTGCTGGTCAGTGAAGAGATGGTAATAAAGCAGCCATGCATGCCTCTCTGCGTCACTCCAATTGACATTTGTGGTGTCCAGATAAATCTTCCCTACGAGGGGCTGCTCTGCATGTTATAAATGTTTAACAGTGTCTCTGGCCTCCATTCCCTAGTGCTAAACACACTTCCTGGTAATGATAACCCCAAATGACTCTAACCTTGTGAAAAGATCCGTTGGGAGGAAAAACAAAATCTCTCCTGGTTGAAAACTGCTAAGTTGGAGAGTAAAGAGCTGCCACACTTCAGAGAGAGTTATGCAGAAAACCCCTTGGAAGAGCAACAGGGAAGAGAACCCTGAGTGATGAAAAGGATGCATTCAAGCAAAGCCACAGCCAGTGGTGGGTGTTTTCCCAGAGGGAACAGCAGGATGAAGACCCCCAGAGCAGGAACAGAATAGTGTCCTCAGCTTGGAGGAGAGTGAAGATGATGCTGAAGAAGTACCCTGGATCAGAGTATAAAGACCAGAAAGGGGTGCCAAGGGGTGGGGGTAGCTCATTGGCCAACATTCCTGAAGCCCAGTTCTATCCCAAGTACCAGGTAAATTGGGTGTGGTGGTATGCAGCTGTAATCTCCTCCTTCAGATGGTGGAAGCAGGAGGATCGAAAGTTCAAGGTTATTATTGGCTGCATAGTTTGAGGCTAGCCTGGGGTACAAGAAACCCTGTCCAAAACAAACACATATCATGGTAATGAATTTGGGTTTTATTGGTTCTGTGCTGAAAAACTATTTTTCAGCAGGTTTTAAGCAGGAGAATGATATGTTTGCTTTTAGAGTTTATTATTTGAGAGTAAAGCACAGATGTGAAAGAAATGCAATCAGAGAGGCCACTGAGACTGTAAAGGCAAAGCTCAGTGAAGAATGAGAGACTTGGGTAGAGGTGGAAAGGCTGTGGCTGTAAATGTGGAAAGCTGTAACAGGATTCTAATGTACTGTGATGAAAGAACCTGTAGACTAGACTGAATGTGATGAGGAACAAAGTGAGGATGAGAGAGGAACACGCTGATAGGGAGGAATTTCAAAGGTCAATAATTCTGTGGAGGCAAAAATCAGTGTTTCTGAGTAGGCACTACTAAGAGTCTCTTCCAGTCATTCAAGAGGTATGTTGTCCATTGATGACACCATTCTGGAGATGAGCTGAGAAGTAGGGACTGGAGATGTGTGTTCAGAAGCCCTTATCCTTACACAGCATCTACACCATTGTATCCTTTGAGATCTCTCCACCAAAGGAGAGACTAGGCGAAAGGCCAAGGACCAGTGCTGAAGCCTTCCCACTTTCTGGCTAGAGGCAGAGAATGGGAAACCTGATGGGGAGATGCAATAAAACTCAGAGTCTGTGATGGCCTAGAAAAATATTAGACGATTCAAAAAGAAACGTGGTCATCCTGGTCAAAAGTCACCAAAAGGTCGAGTAAGGTCAGGGTTTTGAATATGTATTTGGGTTGGATGAGGGAGAGTGTGGTGGTGGCTGTTGTTGAAGATGTCTTCATTAGAATGATGGAGATGAAGGCCTCACTGGAGTTTATGTGTAGAGAATGGAGGTAATAAAGTTGGAAGAGAAAATATAAACACTTCTTTAGAGTAACAGTGAGGGTGATCTAAGCCAAGGAAGTCAAGCATGGCCATTGTTAGTGTGGGAAATTACAGCTCTTTCAGTGCGCATCCTCACTGTATAAGAGCCTGTCATTCTTTCAGTTGACGAATCCAGTGAAAAGGAAGAAACTTATCATCTGGGGTGGGGGGAGCTTGTGAATAACTGCATGGGAGATTGATTGAGTAATAGAACAAGCAGACTATGAACCAGACGATGGCTCAGTTTACCCTCAGAGAGATAGTTAGATGAATGAAATGGTAGGAAAGAAAAATTTGGGTAAAGAGTTTATTTAGTAAAGAAAATGAAATAAAAATGTCCGTAGTATTTCTATTTTCTTACAAAGGAAAATGTAAAACAAAATCAATTGACTGGTTGCAGATAGTCAGAAAGCATAAGTTGAAGGATTAAAGATAAAAAGGAGTCAAGTGTGACATGTTAGGAGGAAGGTGAATAAGAATATTTATTAAGGGGTTGAGGAGATGGATCAGTGGTTAAGAGCACTGGCTGTTCTTCCAGAGGACCCAGATTCAATTCCCAGCACATACACAGTGACTCACAATCTTTCACTCCTATCCCAAGAGACTTTATGGCCTCTTCTGGCTTCCAGAGCACCACACATATGTGTGATGTATAGACGAATTTCTAAATGGTCTTATTAAATAAAAAACATGGAGCCAAATACAGGGGTGAAAGCCTTAGATCGGGGAAATAGGGAAAGACACCAACCAACTTTACCTCACCAACTCTGCAGCTTCCAAATGTGAGTTACTTCCTGTCTACCCATGCCTTTATTGTCTTGCTGTTCTGCCCTCTCATTGGCTGTCTTAGCCCAGCTACCTCACTTCCTCTTCCTACGTAGCTCTGTCACTTTCTTTCTGTCTGTACAGACCTCCAGGTCTCTATTTGGTACTGGGATTAAAGGCGTGTGTCACCACGCTTGGCTCTGTTCCCTAGTGTGGCCTTGAACACACAGAGATCCTGCCTGCTAAGGGATTAAGGGCGCATGCTGCCTGACTTCTTTGTTTACTTAAAATGGCTGGCCTTTTCACTCTGATCTCCAGGCAAGCTTTATTTATTAACTCACAAGTAAATATCACCACATTTCAGCACAAATAAAATATCACCACAGTGATGCACAAACATAAATGCATATGCATAAAAATAAATAATTTTACAAAGACTGTTTGTCAGGAAATGTGTTAGAATTGCCAAGTAATGTGAACTCTACTTGAAATACATAGCCTTACACTTAACTTAGTTCCATCAGAAAGTTTCCATGCTTTTAGGTCATATTTATTCCTTGAAGCAGGCATAAAGAGTCAGGCTAGTATATAAAGTGACAGATCAAAGAGCAGGACAAGCAAGGAAAAATTGAAGACATGGCTGCACCAGGGTTATGGAATCCATGCGGCTGGGTAGAAAGGTAGTTCCTGGAGAGCTATGCTGATGGGCAGTGTTGATACACTGGAATGCTCAGGGAAATTAGAAGCAGTTGGAGTAAAAGTGCCAGGATACCTTGCCTAAGATAAGAGAATTATCAGAGTGGATATTTACAACAGAGATTTTAGAAATGGTCAGGCGTGTGGTAATAATGGCATTACACAGAGACCAGAACAAGAAATTTGAGTTAATTGTATAGCCTGGAATTCATACTCAGAATTTGAGCTCTGAGGTAGAATAGAGTATTGAGAGAGAGCGAGGCAGAGAGGGAGGGACACACAGACACACACACACACACACACATACACACACACACAGATGGATATATACACACAGAGAGAAGGATAGGAACACAGAAAAAAGAAAGACAGAGACAGAGACCCAGAGAAAATGAATGAGCATGGCAGATTCCCTCAGGTTCCTAACATTCTCACAGTATGTCACACTTATTTGTTCTTCTCTCCCTATGTCCCTATCTCTTCGTTTCTCATTGAAATGAAGTGGTGGCCTGTATTTCATGCTTTAGCTGGGCATCTCCAGGTGAGTTATTAAGTCAGGAGCCTATAGCAGAGTTTGAACAGTGGATGGTCCTTAATGCATCTCTTACATAGTTTGACTCAGGACAAACCTAGACATACATTTTAACAAAGGAATTATTCTCTTAATTCTTGTCCTCAGGAGATGTGACATTCTCTATTCCGGAAGTTGATCACTGAAGTTTGAGGTCATGGTCTTCTGGTTACATCGCTTTGGACCTGGGGTCAGGTAGGATGTCACAACAGTAGAAGCATGTGGCTGAGGAGACTCTCCTCATCATGTGAGACATGATGCTGAGAAGTAGAGAGAGGCTAAAAGACATAGCCCCCAGTAGTGTGCCCCTAGCTGCCAACTTCTTCTAACATGGTCCTACTTCTGAAATTTTCTACCACTTGCCCATAATACCATCAAATTAGGAACCTATCAATAGGTTAACCCATTTATTAGACCACATCTCCATGTCTCAATTATGCCTCAATGATTAGACCTATCAGCTGAGGCCCAAGCCTTCAACACCTGAACCATTCAAGGACTGCTTCATAGCTATCCTATAACAGGGAACACCTCCAAACAATAGCTATCCATGTTTACTGTTCATGTTCTCCAACAGTGTTTGCTTTGATTTCCAGTTATATCTCCATTTGACCTTTAGAGTCTCTGGAGAGTAAAATACATTTTGACCATATCCCCACATCTCAAAAATAGCTTACCTCATTAGATTTTAACTAGACTATTTCTCAATGATGATGGGGAAGGTGTGGAATGAACCCATAAATTCCCACAGTTAAAGTTGATATGTCTAAGGAGGTAGCTTGGGTACTCACAATGGCTGTGCAATAATGAAACGGTGTCCTTTTCTGTTGGGGCTTGTTCTGGTGATCTATGTGATGCCCTGACATCATCACCACACATGGAATAATGCTGCTGCACAATGGGCACAATTTATGTATTTGATAGCATTTGAGCATGTTGAAACTGAGATTTCAATAAATATAAGAGAGCAGAGTAAACTGGCACAAAATTCAAGGAAGCTCTGTTTTAAGACATTATCTGCCATGTATTATACTGTAGTTCCGCCTTATAGACATATGGTATTTAAACAGGGAATAATATGTTGAAAAGTCTGCATTTGCCACAGAAACTCTGGCCCTTAGCGGTGGAACAGAAGTATGTGGAAATAATAGCTGCTTTGGATTAAATTCTCGTGGCTTTCTGACACAAACGCCTCTCCATTATTTAATTTGGCTTAGGTTTTATTCAACCACCCACCGGGCAACTGATACATTCCTCATTAGTTTTGGTTGTTAGTCTGTTTTGACGTCTATAATTATTGGATTTGATATAGAGAGACAGAAACTATTTGATACATAAATGGCACTGCCAAGTACAAATAACACAAAAGTTGCTTGCCTTTGTAACAAACTGTCTGGGAAGAGTCATGATCAAGGACCTTGTAGTTAGAGGAGTCTAGAATGCATCTGGAGGACTATATAGATAGTCTTCAAGGAAAGGGGACTGCATTTTGAGTGTATGGTCTGCATCAAACGTTCCCAACTATTTTGCTTTCTCTCTCAAATAGTGTGTGTGTGTATGTGTGTGTGTGCGCGCGCA
>CABHPQ010154571.1:0-13274 GCA_902168405.1 Peromyscus aztecus | reverse complement strand
GATGGGGTTTGGGTGGGAAAACGGACCTCTGGACTCTGCTTTGCTCTCCACAGTTGTGCCGCTCCTGCTGCTGATATGCCACTGTGGAGAGGGCGCCAAAGGCTTCACCCCCATTCCTGGGACCATAGAGATGCTGCACCCTTGGAATAATGAAGGGGCACCACCTGAGGACAAGGTCAGTTTATCAGTGATGCAGCCTGCCTTCCGGTCTGATTTTGTTGGGGCATGTGGGGAGTTTGAACAGGCTCACTCTGCAGCCCAGACTAGTCTTGAACTGAAAGCAATCCTCCTGCCTTGGACTCCCAAGTGTGGGGATTACAGCTGTGAATCACCATGCCCAGCCTTATTTTATGGTTTTAAAGGTGTCTTTCTTGGAGGCTATTTACAATATTTTTGGTCATGAGAGACTGGCACAGCTATTAAGTTGTGAAATATATACGTTGAGAGCTGGCATTCAGCTCTTAAAGGCCATGGCATCTAGGAAGTAACAATGTCTGGAAGACTGAACCCTCCATCTTTGGGAGCTGACAGTGTACAGGGGAATTGATTAGAGAGACCCAGTTGATGTCCACTGCAAAACTGACTGCCTGCTTGCTGGTGAGGAAAAGCCCTATGCCTTTCAAGGTCACGGGAGCCTGTGTTGATGTTGTAGTGTGACAGTGAAAACAGAAAAATGTCACTAAATCCCATGCACGTGTTTATCCAGCGGCGGTCATTAGATCTCACGCACATGCCTTTGTCAAAGAACAGGTTCAAGTGATAGCATGTTCTCTCTTGCTTGCCAGAGCAGACTTGAGAGGTTTTGACTGTACTGTGGAATATCCTGGGTTACAAGAATGCAGACCAGAAGCCAGCAGGTGATCCAGACTATGTAGAGCAAGGGACAGGGGGAGCAAGAGCATGTGGGAATTTAGACTAGGAACTTCTGCCCTGCTATTAAATGGTCCTTTCAATACCAAGATCTGATCCATTTCCATTCTCAGTATAGTCAGTTGACAGAAGTAAACCCCAACCCCCAAGATGCTTATGAAGTGTGCCCAAATCCCTTTTCTTATTGCTTAACAGTCGGCTCCCTGTCCTTCCAAGGTGTCTTCACCCTGGCTCTCTCCTCTTCATCTGCCACAAGTACCATTTCCTGTAGGATATATGTTTCAACAGCAAGTGTCAGGAAGCTGAGTGTTGGCAAAGAAGAGCATGGTGTTTCTCCATGTTGATTACTGTCTTAGTTAGGGTTTCTAATGCTGTGAGGAGACACCATGACCATGGCAACTGTTAGAAAGGAAAACATTTAGGGCTGGCTTACAGTTCAGAGGTTTAGTCCATTATAATCATATTGGGACATGGCAGTGTGCAAGCAGACATGGTGCTGGAGAAGGAGCTGAAAGTAGCCTTGGACACTGGGTGTGGCTTGAGCATAGATGAGACCTCAAAGCCCACCTCCACAGTGACACACTTCCTCCAATAAGGCCACACCCACTCCAACAAAGCCACACCTCCTAATAGTGCTACTCCCTTTGGGGGCCATTTTCTTTCAAACCACCACAATTATTTTCCCTGTTACTGCAGCAATAATATCTGATAAGGCAAATTAAGGAAGTAAAGGCTTATTTGACTTACAGTTTGGGAGATACAGTCCACCATGGCAAAGAAGGCTTGGTAGCCTAAGTGTGAAGAGGCAGGTCTCACTGCATCTGCAGTCAGGAAGCAGAGAGCAGACAGGAAGTGGTCCACCCCCAGTGATCCACTTCCTTTAGTGAAGTTCCACCTCCTAATGGTTCCACAATGTTCCAAAGCATCCCACCAGCTGAGGACCAAGTGGTCAAACACGTGAACCTGTAATCCCAGTACTTGAGAGGATAATGGAAGAGGGTCAGAAGTTCAAGACCAATCTAGACTACATAGTGAGATTTTTGTCTCAAACAAATAAGAATAAGTAAGTAAATGTGGACAAGCATGGAGATCCTTCAACACATGCCCCCACCCCACCTCCTTCCAGATGCTCCACAGATGGGTTCCATTCCAGACACTACTTCTTGTCCTCACACTGGAGCAAGCAGCTGAGACATGAAGAGCTGTTCTGTAGGCACATTTGCTTTTACAAGTTGCATATACCATTTCTCCTTGGTTCTCTTTAATTTAGGCAAGAGATTCTGGCAATGGAAGATTGGAAATAGAGTCTTTATGTCCAGCTGAAATTTCAGAGTTCTGTAACTGTCACAGAAGACCTCAAAGGGGAGGTAGATGTCATTGGTTCTGGTAAAGAGAATGAACCAAGACCACATAAGGAATCTGAGCTTTGTGTCCCCATGGGTTGTAGTCAGCTCTGAAGCAGGGAGAAGAAATCCTTCACAGGACTCAAGTAGACATGTCCCACCCTCAGTGGTTTCCTGCCTAGAAGGAAATAGCTTATCCCTCCTTAAATCCACTTAGCTTATATCTTTTTTGTTTGTTTGGTTTGGTTTGGTTTGGTTTGGTTTTTTTTGCGACAGGGTTTCTCTGTGTAGCTTTGCTCCTTTCCTGGATCTCGCTTTATAGTCCAGGCTGGCCTCAAACTCACAAACATCCGCCTGCCTCTGCCTCCCGAGTGCTGGGATTAAAGGCGTGCGCCACCACCGCCCCGCCACTTAGCTTATATCTTTATGCCAAGTACACCGTCCCTTTGTCCTTCGGATTCATGCCTGAGCTGTTTACCCCTAGGTGGTGCCGTCCCTTCTGGTGGCGGATCATGCCGAGAATTCAGCAGTGAGAAATGGAGTAGGAGGTGCGGGAGGCTCGATGCTCAAGGAAAGCTTGGTGAAAGGCAGCAGCTCGGCGTCCTTTACCAAAGGACAGCATGAGCTGTCCGAAGTGGACGCAAGATGGGAAGAGCACAGAAGCCTCCTTACGGCCGGAGCCACTCACCTTGTAGGGACGGCAGGAGCCATCGCAGCCAATGAAACACTGAGGATAGCAAGAGCCACAGGGGCTTCCAGAGAGATGAGTGGGGCTCGGGGAGCTGCTGTTGCAATGAATGAGGAATTCTTAAGGAGTTACTACACAGAGGTAAGCACTGGTGTTTATGCACGGTGAGGAGGGAGACGGAAACGTTTATATCAAAATGTGAAATTCTAGATTACTAAGTGGGCTTTTGTAGAGATAATTAGTGGGAAAGTTTTATGGGTTTGTGTGTGTGTGTGTGTGTGTGTGTGTGTGTGTTTATAGGCAACAGGAAAGAGAGGTGGGACCCATTGAAATAGACAGTGTTAGCCAAGTTACACTGTGATAACAAATGGCCCCATAAACTGCTTAGTTTTTACAAAGGCCTTTTTCTTCATGCTTTTACCTGTTGACTTATTCTTGCTCTGCTCCATGTCATCTTCATTCTAAGATGCAGATCAAGCCCAAGGAAGCTGCCATCCTGTGGAACAGGGAAGACCACAGTGGCAGAGCCAAACCTCGGCTCTCGTGGCTACTTATCTCACGGCTATCATAAAACAGCTGACAGACACAGCTTGAGGGAGAGTTTGGTTGAATTCATGGCTTGAGAAGTTAGTTCCAGACCATCCTGGGGAGGCATAGCAATGACCTCATGAGATAACTCGTCAGATTACGTCCACAGTCGGGAAGCAGAGAGAGGTGCATGCTGGGGCTCAGCTCACTTTCTCCTTTTTTCAATTTCATTTGGTTCGGGAGCCCAGCCCACGGATGGCACCACCCACATGTAGGGTGGTGAGTCTTCCATCCTCTTTCAAACCTCTTAGAAAACTGCCTCATAGACATATCTAGAGGTGTGTTGCCAAGGTGATTCTCAACCCAGTCAAGTCAATAATGATGATTAATCTTCACAGGCTCTTTCAGACTCTCCCTTTTCACACTTACATTTCTTTGGTCAAAGTAAGTCATGTGACTATGACACATGGCCCTGGGTCAAAAATAGAACCCTTCTACCGAAGCGGGCTTTGGGGGGTAAACAGAGGAAGGAGGACAGAGAACATAGCCTGAAACACTCAGCCTAGTAAGTCCACTTACATTTTGGGTTGGTCGATCGGTTGGTTGGATTTGGTTTGTTTTTTGTTTGTTTGTTAGTTTGTTTTAATTTTATTTATTGGTTTTATGTGTATGGGTGTTTTGCCTGCATGTTTGTCTAAGGACCACAGGCAGACAATGTCTGGTAGAGACCCAACCAGAAAAGGGCATCAGATCCCTGGAACTGGAGGAACATATGGTTGTGAGCTGTCATGTGGGTGTTGGGAATCAAACCTGGGTCTTCTGGAAGAGCAGCAAATGCTCTTATGCACTGAGCATCTCTTAAGCACCACATTTTGGCTATTTATATGATAAAACTTGTCATTCTGAAGGGAATTCACAAAGAAACAATGGAGGAAGTTACCAAAAGATGGTCAGGTATGGTGGCCTGAGGTTAGCAACTGAAAACAGGACTGGAAATAAGTGTTCCATCTAGACAAAATTCATCCCAAGATACATTTCATTACTAGAACCAAAACTATTTATTTCAAAATGGTAACTAGTCAGTTCATGCAGAAGCCTGAATCTCCTGAGTAGGTCATTGCCTTACAACAGGAATTGAAAGCCTTGAAGCCAACACTGCTGGAGAGGTAGACAAGCCCACCATTACGGTTGGAGGGTGGAGACTGTTCTGTCAGAGCAGAGAGGAAGTTGGTAAGGGTGCAGGAAACATAGCGGCGTGGTCATCTGACTGGATTTAACCGCCATGGTGCAACGCTGGGTATCACAAAGTTTAAATAGGTCTGGCAGCATGGCAGGGGTTAGCAATTCAGCTCAGTGGAAGAGCATAAAGCTCTAGGTTCAAACTCCAGCCTTCCCCCTAAAAGAGGAAAGGGAACTAGGACTTCACAGCTTTCATAAAACGTCAGAAGAATCGACGGCTGGATGTGGAGACACACATCTCTAACCGTAGCATGCAGGAGGCCGAGGCGGGAGGACCTGGGAGTTCAAGGTTATCCTCAGTCACATATTGAGTTGAGGCCAGCCTGGGATACCTAAAATCGTGTCTCAAAGATAGTAGAAATTTCCAAGCGTATTCGTTGCTTACCTGGATTGTAGCCAATTACATTTTCCATTATCTTCTCTCTGTTTTTCCATTCTGTCTCACACTTACACAAACACATATGCCGACCTCCAAATACAGGCACGTGTCCCCGATTACCACAGTGCAGCTAACAAATTAGGAAACTTAAAATTGATACAATTTACATTTCAATTTAGTCACTGATAAACTCCATGATAATGGCAATTATCTTCTAAAGCAATTAACTTCTCTACGCGGTGTCTAACTGAGTTACCATGACACTATTCACATCTAATTTAACATTGTTCTCCCAACTGTTTTTCATCTTTCATGATATTAATGTTTTGTGACAAGACAGGTCAACATATCCTATGATATAGGATGTCTCAATTATGTTTCTCTTATGTTTTCTTGTAATTAGACTTGATTTTTCTCAGTTTCTGCATTATAAACAGGAACTTGTTTTTTTTAAATGAATTTGTGTTGGTAATGATCTGGCTCCATTCTTATTTCTGTGACAGAAAGTGGCCTCCTATGCTGAGGAAGACGACCTTCACATGGCCAAAGACTGCCTTCTCGTTTACTCCCAGGAAGAGACGGACTCCCTCCGAGGCTCCATTGGCTGCTGCAGCTTTATCGAGGGAGAGCTTGATGACCTGTTCTTAGATGACCTGGGTCTTAAATTCAAGACACTAGCCGAAGTTTGCCTGGGTCGAAAGATCAATTTGGATGTGGAGGCTGAACAGAGGCAAAAGCCTGTCCGAGAAGCAAGTGTGAACCCAGCTGCGGGCTCACTCTATGAGCAAACGATGGTCAACTCAGAGAGCTCATACTCCTCTGGCCGTGGCTTCCAAGTCCCCAAACCTCTGCATGAAGCACATGCAGAGAAAGTCACCCAGGAAATTGTCACTGAAAGCTCTGTGTCTTCCAGGCAGAGCCAAAAGGTAGTGCCACCACCTCCTGATCCCGTGGCTTCTGGTAATATCATAGTGACAGAAACTTCCTATGCCACAGGCTCCACAGTCCCGCCCAGCACTGTGATCCTGGGTCCTAGACAGCCACAGAGCCTTATTGTGACAGAGAGGGTGTACGCTCCAGCATCCACCTTGGTGGATCAGCATTATGCCAATGAAGAAAATGTCCTTGTTACTGAACGAGTGATCCAGCCTAACGGGGGTGTCCCTAAGCCACTCGAGGTCACCCAGCATCTGAAAGATTCGCAGTATGTTATGGTGAGGGAAAGGGAGAGCATCCTTGCTCCCAGCTCAGGTGTGCAGCCCACTCTGGTAATGCCCAGTGTGGCAGCAGGACAGAACGTCACAGTGACAGAGAGAGTTCTGGCTCCTGCTTCCTCTCTGCAGTCCAGTTACCAAATCCCCAGCGAAACCTCTCTCAAGGCTAGGAAGACTGTGCTTTCTAGTGTAGGAGGCCTGGGCCCTGTGCCCAGTTTAGATTTAGAGGAATCTGGCCATCCCAATTCTACTGTAACCACATCTTCCACCAGGGTCACCAAGCACAGCACCGTGCAACATTCTTACTCCTAAATGGAAGCCGGCTGCCGTCTGACCCAGAGCCTAACTGGCTTCTCTGGATGTGTGTGTTTCCACGCCCCTAACCCATACAAAGACTTATGCAGTGAAAGAAGTCACTGATGTGCCGAGGGCCACAGTGTCTCTGGTATGGCTGTATTTCAGAAATGCTCTGAGATATTCGGGGGATGGATTGAAGATGGTGTTTCCTAAGTGCCTGTAGCACACTGTGCAAGCAATACTCACAGACTAGACAAGTAAAATTGGCTTCTAGGAACTTGCCAAATTAAAGCATGGTTTCTAGTTCATCTGGTCCAGAAGGATGGGTCTCTGCACAATGCATCGACACCCAGTAGGGACAGTTCCACCCTTTATATTACAGAACCTCACAGGTTATAGGTAAAAATAGCTCATCTAACCCAGAGGAGCATCTCCTCTCTGGGCCTCCACTTGTGTTGATGGTTCTCTTTAACACTGGAACCCTGAGCATCACAGGAGGCCAGAAGAAAGAAAAAGAAAAAACCTTGGACCCCTTTTAATTGTGTAAATTGTTGGAATTTTAGAACACTGACATGATAAGAATACATACTGTGTATTTCTCTGTACATGACTTGTATCCACACATGTCCTGTGTGCTTAAAAAAATGACTTCATACTTCTTGTTTCTCAGAGGTCATGAAGATATTAAGGATTTTAAATTCAGTTAAATAACCCAGGATAGCCAAGTATGGTGGCACATGCCTTTAGTCCCAGCACTTAGGAGGCAGGAGATCTCTGAGTCTGAGGCCAGTCTGGTCTATATAAAGAGTTCCAGGGCATCCAGAGCTACGTAGAGAGACCCTGTCTCAATAATAACAATAACCCAAGATAAAATTCATACTTAATTTTCTGTAATGTGATAATAGTCTATAAAACAAAACCCTCAGCATATATTTGTTTCTTAGCTACAATTTAGTCTATTCAGGGGCTGGACAGATGGCTCGGTGGTTAAGAGCACGTTACTGCTTTTGCAGAGAACCCTACTTTAGTTTCTGACGTCCATGTCCTGTTAATTCCACCGTTAATTCCAACTCAGGGATCTGATGCCCTCTACTGGACATCAGCGGTACTGCACTCACACAATTCAGTGCAGTTAAGGGGCCAGCCTGTCATCCTGAGTGCCTCATGTAGGGGCCAAGCCAGTATCTATGGTCAAGCTGACTTCCACAAACCACTCCTTTATTACAATTATTCAAATATCAAAAAGACTCTTCATAATTCTGAATTATTATTTTTACCACTCTGATGTCTAAACACAGCTGACTGCTTATGGGTTGATACGCATGAACTAAATATTTTACCATAAAAACCTTGAATAATTGGATCAATTTCACTCAACTTCCCTGCCTTGTTTCTTTAAGGAAGTTGTTGGGATTGTGCAGCTCATCAGTGGAAAATGTCATATAAATAAAAATTGTTTCTTAAAAAGTGTTTCAAAACCTATATCAGTATATCAGTAACAATTTATGCTTTACAAAAAAAAAAGAAACTATTGAAAAAAATCAAATTTCTCAATATTTTGCCAGGAAAATGGAAATTCTTCACTTACCCTTTTTTGTTGTTATTTTGTTTTGTTTTCGAGACAGGGTTTCTCTGTGTACTTTTGGTGCCTGTCCTGGCTCTCGCTCTGTAGGCCAGGCTGGCTTCGAACTCACAGAGATCTGCCTGGCTCTGCCTCCCGAGTGCTGGGATTAAAGGCGCGCACCACCACTGCCCGGCTCACTTACACTTTTGTAGACATTTTTAAAATGATGTTTCCATGCTTCGCATTGTGAAAACATTTATACCGTGCACCCCACTATCTGACGCGTGAAGTATTTTTACAAATGGTCTGCTGTGCCGGGTGGAGGCCAACTTATTTCTACAATCTAGAGTTGTTTACTTTCTGCATAGCAAGCTTTGTGGGATTTTTGTTCTGTTTTGTTTTCATTGTAATTGATGCTGTTTCACCAGGTGTGCAGCAGGAATCACACCACTGGGTGAGGCTACAAATACGGCCCATGTGCTCAGAACACTAAAACTCTGGGTAGGTTTGGGGCCCCGTTCCTCGTTTGCACAGGGCATAGTCACTTGTATGGTCTTCCTCGGTTCTAAAAGGGTAATTTGTGTCAGTTTTTACATTTGTTCCTTGGGAGGATTGTGTTTGTGTGTCTATCCATGTAAAATATTTCAATAAAAAGACTGCCTTCCTTCAGAGTGGCCTTCCTCCCTGTCTCCCTACTGATCGGTCGTATTTCACAAAGGATGCTGCTGCGTTGGGCAGAGAGCTGCCTTGGCGGATGTTTCCTGGGCTTCCTTCTTTAATATGCTCTGCTTTGCTGGCCCAAGCAGCCTCTGTGAAGAGCATTGCTAATCTTCCTAAGAAGGGTGGTTAAGTTGAAATTTCAGGTCAACATCGAATACTCTCTTACTGCACATCAGTAGTCTAAAAATAATGCAGCTGCTCTTGACTTGGGGTGGAACTGTACCCCAATAAACCCAGCTTTAATTGAAAATACAGTAAACTAGGCACGCAGTTACTACCCCAGCCTGCCTCACACTGTAATCCCATTCCTAGAAAACACATGTCACTTTGGCACCACCCTGCAACTGAACCATCACAGGTCGGTGACTGTCTATATTGTTTTTCTGAAATTAAGTTTTAACCAAGGACCATGATTGTTTGGTTAGTCCAGCAACTTTACTCTTGAGGAATTGATTGTCACTCTGCCAAGAAATTTCTACAGGAGTCTCTTACATTTAGCCGTTTAGCTCTCCATCTGACCCAAAGAGAGGACATTTTTTTTTTTTACCACATTTAGAGAGGCTGTTTTAGTTGCTTGTTAACATTTTACAAAGGGAACGATAAAAGTCACTAAAGTAGAGGAAGAAGTTAAAAATTATTCTATGCTGAGACTCTGAGGAAATATAGATTAATGAAAGGAAAAATATAAAGAGGGTCATTAGCATGTATAATACACAGAAAAACTTTAGAATTAAGCAAGTTGAAAAAATATTTAGAATTTGAGTTTCCATTTTTCAGAGCAAAACTTTAAAATTTAACAAATCACTTGTGCAAAGAGTAACTCATGGCATGGGAAGGGGCTAGCCTTGAACCAGAAGAGGTTTAGAAAATCCAGGCAACATGGGCAAGCAGGATTTACAGTCAGTATCTTGGTCACAGACCAGCATCAGAGGGTATCCTGTGATTGGATGAGGTCATACATACATACATACATACATACATACATATATACATAAAGGCTTCTTTGTGTGTTACCTAGTAAACCAGTTCACTATGTAAAGACTCAGCTTACAGATGCCACCTTGGGCCAAAGTTAGTTCAACTGTGTAATTACTTGGGCTGGCACAAAAGAAGAGCCACATGGGTTTTTGGACAGTGAAGATAAGCCAGGAGAAGGTCACTAGGGCAACATCCTTTCATGATAAAAGTCTTGGAGAGATTAGAGATAAAAGGGACACATCTAAACATAATAAAGACAATTTACAGCAAGCCTACAGCCATCAAATTAAATGGACATAAACTCAAAGCAATTCCACTAAAATCAGGAACAAGAAAAGGCTGTCTACTCTCTCCATATCTATTCAATATAGTAATTGAAGTTCTAGCTGAAGCTATAAGACAATTGAAGGACATCACATGATATAAATTGGAAAGGAAGGAGTCAAAGTATTGTTACTTGCAGATGATATGGTAGTATACATAAGCAACCTCCAAAATTCTACCAAGGAACTTTACCAGCTGGTAAACACCTTCAGCGAAGTGGCTGCATTCAAGAATAGCTAAAAAAAAAAATCAGTAGCCCTCCTATATACAAATGATAAACAGACTGATAAAGAAATCAGGGAAACAGCACCCTTCACAATAGCCACAAATAATGAAACAATGTAATATATCTTGAAGTAACTCAAAAAACTTCAAGTCTTTGGAGAAAGAAATTGAAAAATATATCAGAAGATGGAAAGATTCCCCCATGCTCATAGATTGATAGGATTAACATAGGAAAAATGGCCATCTTATCAAAAGCAGTCTATATATTCAACACAATCCCCATCAAAATTCCAACACTTCTTTAAAGACCTTGAAAGGATAATATTCAATTTCATATAGAAAAACAAAAAACTCAGGATAACTAAAGTCCTGTATAGTAAAAGAACATCAGAAGGTATTACCATCCCTGATTTCAAGTTCTACTACAGGGCTATAGTTATAAAAACCATGTGGTATTAGAATAAAAACAGACACATTGATCAATGGAATTGAATCAAAGACCCAGTCGTAAAACCACACACCTATGGACACCTAATTTTTGATAAGTCAGAAATACACAATGGAAAAAAAGAAAGCATCTTCAACAAATGGTGCTGATATAACTGGATGTCAGCATGTAGAGAATGCAAATAGATCCACATCTATCACCATGCACAAAACTCAAGTCCAAGTGAATCAAAGACCTCAGCCAGTATAAAACCAGACACACTGAACCTGAGAGAAGAAAAAGTGAGGAATAGCCTTGAACATGTTGGCCCAGGAGAAGACTTTCTGAACAGAACACTGATAGCACAGGCACTAAGATCAACAATCAATAAATTGGATCTCATGAAACCAAACAGCTTCTGTAAGGCAAAGGACACCATCAACAGGACAACATGGCAGCCTACAAAATGTGAAAAGATTTTCACCAACTACACATCAGACAGAGGGTTAATATCCAAAGTATATAAAGAACTCAAGAAACTAGACATCAAAAAACCAGATAATACGATTTTTAAAATGGGGTACAGATCTAAACAGAGAATTCTCAAAAGAGGACTCTCAAATGGCTGAGAAACACTTAAAGAAATGTTCAACATTACGCCGGGTGGTGGTGGTGGTGGCGGCGGCGGCGGCGGCGGCGGCGGCGGCGGCGCACGCCTTTAATCCCAGCACTTGAGAGGCAGAGGCAGGCGGATCTCTGTGAGTTCGAGGCCAGCCTGGGCTACCAAGTGAGTTCCAGGAAAGGCACAAAGCTACACAGAGAAACCCTGTCTCGAAAAAAAAAAAAGAAAAAAGAAAAAAAAGAAATATTCAACATTCTCAGCCATCAGGAAATGCAAATCAAAACTACTTTGAGATTCCATCTTACACCTGTCAGAATGGTTAAAATGAAAAACACAAGTGACAGCTCATGATGGAGAGGATGTGGAGCAAGAGGGAACACTCCTCCACATCTGGTGGGAGTGCAAACTTGTATAGCCACTATGGAAGTCAATATGGTGGTTCCTCAGAAAACTGGGAATCTACACCTCATGAGCCAACTATACCACTCTTGGGCTATACCACTCAACTATACCCAGAAAACAATCCATCCTACCACAAGGACACTTGCTTAACTATGCTCATAGCAGCTTTATTGATAATAGCCAGAACCTGGAAACAACCTAGATATTCCTCAATTGAAGAATGGATAAAGAAAATGTGGTACATTTACACAATGGAGTATTTTATTACTCAGCCATTTAAAAAAAAAAACCCCATGGCATCATGAAATTTACAGGGAAATGGGTAGAACTAGAAAAAAATCATACTGAGTGAGACAGCCCACACCCAGAAAGACAAACATGGTATGTACTCACAGACCTAGAGAGTCTAAGCAACAGGAGTGCTCAAGGGGGGATGATACATGGATCTCCCTGGGAAGGGACAATAGAATAGATTCTGTGGATTGACTGGGGGTGGGTGGGAATAGGAACAGGAGGTTTCAGATGAAAACGGTGGGAGGGATGGAGGGAGAGATGTCTGGGATTGGGGGGGGCATTTGGGGGGCAATGTAGAAACCTAGTGCATTGGAAAGTTCCTGGAATCTATGATGAGTGACCCGAATGAAGTCTTCTAGTAATGGGAGATACAGAGCCTGAACCAGCCATCTTCCATAACCAGGCAAGGCTCCTAGAAGTAGAATTGGGACATCAACTATGCCACAAAACCTTTGACCTACAATCTGTCCTTCCCACAAGAAGTGCTGGACCAATGATGGCACAGAACTTGTGGGACTGGCCGACCAAGGACTGGTTCAACTTGAGGCCCATGCCACGAAAGGGATCCCACACATGACACTGCCTGTGTGGCCGGGAACCAGAGGCTGGAGAGTTCAGAGACCTAGGATAGAACCAAACACAAGTGGCAAAAAAAAAAATGTCAATGAAATGATTCTCAATGATATTCTGCTATACTCATAGGTCAGTCACTAACTCAATCATCATCAGAAAGGCATCATCCAGCAACTGATGGGAGCAGATGCAGAGATCCACAGCCAAATACTAGGCAGAACTCAGTAAATTCCACAGAAGAGGGAGAGGAAGGATTGTCAAGCCAGAGGAGTCAGGGATACCCCAAGAATGCGGCCCACAGAATCAACTAAGCAGGGCTTATAAACAGCTCACAGAGACTGAAGCAACAATCATGGAGCCTGTATGGGTCTGCACCAGGTCCTTGTGTACATGCTATGATTGTGTAGCGTGGTGTTCTTGTGGGACTCTAACCATGGGAGTAGGGGTTGCCTCTGACTTTCTTGCCTGTTCTTGGGTCACTTTTCATCCTACTGGGTTGCCTTGTCCAGCCTTGATATGAGGGTTTGTGCCATGTTCAGTTGATGTCCCTGGGAGGCCTGCTCTTTCTTTTGAAGGGAAATGAGATC
>CABHPQ010154570.1:0-17596 GCA_902168405.1 Peromyscus aztecus | reverse complement strand
GTGGGGGGGGGGACTGCAATCAGGATATATTATATGAGGAAATTTATTTTCAATAAAAGAAAAAGAAAATTTAATATTTAAAATTGGGTAATAGTGACTGTTAATTCATAATCACTAGTTTCTGAGGTATCTTTTCTTAAAATGTGTTATTCTATTATATCATGGAGAACTTTGTACAATACAGACTTGTAGTTTCAAAAGAATATACTATTTAAAATGAGTCTCGCTTTAAAAAAAAAAAAGATAATTTATGTAAAGCTCTAGGCTAGTTCCATGGTCAAATAGAATTAGTAACAGGACCTATCACATTGGGTTCTAAAGAGAATTAAAGAAGATAATTTATGTAAAGCTCTAGGCTCAGGCCATCTGTGGAGAACATACTGTTGTACTGTTTTCCCTGGTCTTCTTAGGGATAAGGCTGGGCCAGACTGAGTCTGGTGAGGGTCCTAGCGGCTTCTCACAGCCGCCTCCTCTGCTTAAGTATCTCAAACTACTTCCTCCAAGTGGGCTTTCCAGACCCCTGCTTCCAATCTGTTAATCACACCAATTGAGAATAAGACCACCACCACAGTTTAAAGTCAAATTTGAAGCCAAGTTTAAATACTGGCCAGGTGGATGGGCTCTGACCAGGTCCATACCCAGGTTCCTGGGAAATGGCCCAGAATCAGGTATGGCAAGGGCTTAAGAAGGAAAACCCATAATTCATTGCATTTCCCATCAGGTCCAATCAGAGGCAAGCATACATCCTGAAGTACCGCCAGCCTGTGACCCTCCAGCCCACATGTGATCAGGCACATTGGTGCAGATGGGTCAAACAAACTTGTTTAGGGGAATGAAAGCATATAGCTTGTTATCGCCCATGAACAATAGCTTCCAGAATATCAGGAACTATCCGCCCTTGGGCAAGGGGTTTGCAGATCAGAGGCATTTTTGTTTCATGGATCTCTTAGGCACAGTAATTAAAACTGAAAATGTAACTTTGGCTCTCACACATCCCAACAAGTATCTAACTTGTGGTGGGCTACCTGAGCCCTGGTCAAGTCTACAGAACACTAAAGCTTGAGAAAAATCGGCTTTAAACTTGCCTGAGAGAGTGTGGGAATGCCTTTCCCAAACAGAAGATGGGGTGTCTAAAAGGCAACGGGGATAGCAGAAGGGACCTAGACCTTGGGCCGAGGAATGGAATCTGGCCATCCTCTTGCCTCCAGAGTGGAGCTGGTAACACCTCCCTCGTGTGACCCCCGCAAAGACCAAGCAGGATTGTAAAGGTGGGTAGGTGCCTTCCGTTTATCACTTAAAGCACGGTGGTTCTTACGTGTTATTGATGTTTCAATGCCAAGAACCTAAATATAGAGTTCCTATTTAGTGCTTCCAGAAGAAGACCACGTGGTCTGGCGATTTCCATAATAAAGGGCATCATTCCTGAGCGACTCATCCATCCATTCGTTAATGAGTACTTATTGGATGTCGGTGCTCTGCCAGGCACTACCCTGGCCGCTCACCAGGGAACAACACAGGCGCATTTCCTCACCTCTCTTCCAAAAGCTCTGAAATACCCAAGGACAAAGAAGGGACAAGGAGAAACTCGAAGTTCTCACATTTCTGCAGCTATGAGATCACCTCAAAGGACACGGTGGCCAAGGCCCCTTAGAACTGTGCAGTGGAGCGAGGGGCCCGGGCGCTGCAGCCACCTCCCACCCCCAGGAGTGAGTCCCGGAACCTTCCTCAGTTCTGGGAATCCTTCTTGCTTTTGTTTTGCCCTTTCCAGAACCAAAAAGGCAAAGAAGCGGAACAAACGTGAAATTGCTCTTCTTGTGGGAATGAATCACTTGAGTCAAAGGTGGCAAAATCCTTCCCATCTAACACCGGGCCACAGAAGTTTCATTTAATTTAGAAGTGGGCTACAGAACAGTGTAGAGCAGGATCCGTTGTTATAAAAAAATAATGTGTGTACCCAGATTACAAGAGAATGCCCCCTGGGGCCCGGAACTGGGGGAGCCTTTTATTTTCTTCTTTATATATTCTTGGAACTTTCTTGGAAATTTCTAAATTTATGATGAACAAAACATTATTTCTCTAAAAAATAAAAAAAGGTGACTTCAAAAATAACGTTTGCTTCTCTGTCTCTTGTTCAAAGTCAATGTGTTTTGAAAACTCACCCTCCTGAGAATTTTCTAGAATTGTATTATCCAGATTACATCCAATAGTTAAACCCAGTCTTTGTCTTCCAACAGAAAGTACAAAATTGTTCTCTTCCTGGAACCCCTCTAGACACAGCCTCTCTGGAACCCTGAGTAGAATTAACACTTTCACAGATATTCCTGGGTTCCTGGCCAAGTCCAAAACACTGCTCTCTGCTCTGGGCCTGGAGGACGGGCATATTCTGCAGGACACATAAGGACACCTGTGACTGGCCTTTGGTAGGAAGGCATCGATCACACATACGAAGCAAAAGCCATGGATGGAAGCACAATGGTGAGAAGTGCTATGTGCTTGGCCACGTGGAAGGTGTGTTATACAGGCCGAAGGGCAGCGGAGTTGGGGGGCACTCCTGGGGTCTATGGTCCAGCGCAATGAGGATGAACTGGGGTTTTCTTTAGCAGAACTGTGACAAAGAGGTCTGTGTCTCAGGTCTATGGAATATACAACTATATTAAAGTAGAGAGGTAAAGGATGGAAGGGAAACAACTGCAAAACCAATCAAATTAAACAAAAAAGGCTATTTCACAACTAGGATTTGAACTTTCATTGTAAAAAAAAAAAATGCCTTTTACTCAATGGCTCCTTTTAAAGCTACATTCACACGTTAGCATCTGTCAGTACTTCATTCCTTTTCTTAACCAAATAATATTCTGCTGCATGGATACACCACATTTTCAAAACCTGTTCATTCATCATTGGACACACAGACAGTTTCAGCATTACATCTAATCCTCGGATTTGTCAGGAGAAAATGTTCATATTAACTATTTGAATATGAAAAGAAGGGAGTTTGGGAACTGTAGTAGCATATTATTTTAAGGTGTGTTACTTTTGCTTATGTTGCATTTGTTTAACTCTGTGAAGCTGTGTTACTGTGCCTGTCTAAAACACCTGATGGTCTAATAAAGAGCTGAACGGCCAATAGAGAGGCAGGAGAGGGAAACAGGCAGGGCTGGCAGGCAGAGAGGATAAACAGAAGGAGAACTCTGGGAGGAGAGATCTAGGAGCCAGAGAAGGAGGAGGACTCCAGGGGCCAGCCACCCAGCTACACAGCAAACCACGGAGTAAGATTTACAGAAGTAAGAGAACGGGAAAAGCCCAGAGGCAAAAGGTAGACGGGATAATTCAAGTTAAGGAAAGCTGGCTAGAAACTAAGCCAAGCTAAGGCCGGGCATTCATAAGTAATACTAAGACTCTGTGTGTGGTTTATTTGGGTGGTGGGCCCCCCCAAAAGAGCAAAAGAGCAAAAAACAACAGCGGGGATCAGGAGATATTGATGTTCCTAGACAGAAGCAATGCTGTCTTCATCTGCACTGGCCACGGCTCTCATTCCAGAACAGAAACTCTCTCCACCGGCTGCTGGAGTAACCAAGATCTTATACCTCCAAAAGAGTGTGTGACTGAAGTGGAAACTTTTGGGTCTCAAAACCTGTCCCAAGGATTAACAAATGCCATAGGATTAGGTACTAATCTTCAGCTTTCATGTTCTGCCAACAAAAAGGGATTGAGTTTGTGGATTCCCAGGCATGGCTGAGAACATATCCAGCCTGTGGGTGACCTGCTTCTCACTCTGTCAACAACCAAGTCAGACCACGCAGCCTGGTTTCAACTCTCTTTCTCCTTTTCCCACAGCCTGAGCCATTAATTTCTTTATTGTATTTTTATGAGCTAAAAAAAAATCTCATTAAATACCACTGAACTGCCATTGTTCACAGCACAATTCAAGATATCCCTTGTTTTTTCCTAAATCAAATTGTTATAAATAAAGCCTCTCAGCCATCTATCCAGTTGACATGAGTCCTTTGAGGCCAAGGCTTTCTAAGTGTAGGAAAGGGAGAGGAATTAAAAACCCAGCTGTAGATTTTCATCTTGAATCACTTAATATAATTTTTAAATTATATTAAAACAAAAAAAGAGAATGGATTCTGGTTTTTGTTTGTTTTGAGTGGTACGGGTCAAAGTCAGGGCCTCAGATGTGCGTTCAAGGGCTCAGCCACTGAACTGCCCTACCCTGCTCCCACCACACTCCATCCCTGGCCGCACCCCCCCCCCCTACCCCCCCCCCACCCCCCACCCGGCCTAGAGAAGGAAGTCTAAAGAGTGAGAGCTTTATCACCAAGAAAAAAAAATTGTCAAGTACCTGCTATGTGCCACAAAGAGTTCTATAGTCGTTCCCACTGACTGCAAAGAAATATATATATATATATAAATATAACTTTAATGAAGGCCAGAGAGACGGCTCCGCAGCTAAGAGCTTGTCTTAGTCAATATTCTATTGCTATGAAAAGACATGACCATGGCAACGCTTGTAAAGGAAAGCCTTTAATTGGGGCTGGCTTACAACTTCAGAGGTTTAGTCCATTATCAGCATGGTGGGAAACATGGTGGCATGCAGGCAGACATGGTGCTGGAGAAGGAGCTGAGAGAGCCCCACACCTGGATCTAAGGGAAGCAAGAAGGGAGAACCACTGGGCCTGGCTTGGGCAAGCCCACCCCCACTGACACTTCCTCAACATGGCCACACCCACTCCAACAAGGCCACACCCACTCCAAGGCCACACCTCCTAGTCCTTCTAAGTAGTGCCACTCCCTGATGACTAAGCATTGAAATGTATGAGCCTATGGGGGCCATTCTTATTCAAACCACTACAGAGCTCTTGGAAGAATACCTGAGTTTAGTTCCCAACACCCAAGTAGGATGCCTCAACACTTGTAACCTATAGCTCTAGGGATCTGCTGTCTTGTTCTGGCTTCCTTGGGAACCTGCACTCATGTACACATACATACACACAGAGATACATACATATAATTCAAAAAAAACTTAAGAATATAACATATTGTTAGGCTTTCTGGAGGGATATAAATGTTCTGGAATTAGAGCATAGAAGAGGTTGCATAACCCTAAGAATATATATTTTAAAAAGCCGACCGGTGTCAGGCATGGTAGTGCACACCTTTGATCCAAGCCCTGGGGAGGCAGAGGCAGGCAGGTCTCTGTGAGTTTGAGGCCGTTCTGATCCCCATACTGAGACTCAAAAAGAAACAAAATAAAGGCCGCCTGAGAATTCACTTTAGGGGGTAGGTAAACAAGGGCGGGCCAGTAGGACTCTGTGGTAGAGTACTTACCCAGGCACGAAGCCTCTGCATTCCAACCTAAGGCACTGAAAAAAAATTAAAGTACATAAATTTTATGATACATGAATTATATGTCAATGAAATAGATAAGTTGAGATGATATTAACTTATCAGAATATGTTTTAAAGTGGCTGAACAGGCCTGGGGGCAGGCAGGGTGAAGGACGTCCTTTAAAGACATAAGCGCTACTGAGCATAACCTGCAGCTCTGTTCCCCGCTCCGCTACAGAAGTTCTCCCTGACTGACCTCCACTGCCAGACTCTGGCTTCAGAGCCCCTGGGTCCCCTCGCTCAGCAGACACCCCAGGCCGCAGGGCAGCTCTAACTGCTTTGCCCCAAGGGTATTTCTTGACAACCCTGCCTGGTTTTCCAGAAATGTGCTTTGGAAATACGCTGCTGGCTGTGTTTTATGCATTCTGTGCAGTGTTTGTAACTTTGGGCGAGGCCGGGACCATGAAGGGCACAGCTTCAGAAGGTTGACGTTAAATCACACGTCGACACCCGAAAACATGCCGTTGAGCAGCCACCAGCTGCCCTGCACACTGAGGTCCGTGTTCAATGTCAGGGCACCCTAGAGAAAACCACACAGCTGGAGGCCACATAGTGGCCCCTGGTGGAGCTGGGGCCCAGTCTGTCCATGGGATCTTGAGCATGGAACCTGACCTCTCTAGGCCTCCATTTCGTTGTCTACAAAATGGAGAAGATGGTCATTGTCCTTAACTACACCTTTGGGAGGCTGAAATCAGTAAATGAATCTGAAGTGATGTAAGCTTGTAGGGTTCTCCCTGGGCTCTTGTCTGTCACCTGTCCTTAGCAAAAAAGAAAAGGGGGGAGAAGAAGGAAGGAGGGAAGAGGAAGTCAGGAAGGAGGTGTTTGCCACACCTCATCTCCATGGACACTGGCTGTAGTTTTAGCACCATCATCCCGTTCAGGTATCCCATTCTAAAACTGTGACCGAAGAACAGGGGTCTAGAGACAGTCTAGAGGAATTTGCTTCCATGCTAGAACTAGTGAGCCAGGCTACTACCACCTGTCAGTTTTAGAAGCTTGAAGCAAGGCAAACCCAAACACATGGTCCTCATAAGTTGGCAAAGAACAGGCAGATGGTGTGCCAGAACCACAAGAGGTGTGTGTTTAAAATGGGGAATCCCAGGGCGGAGGAGACGGTGGGTAAAGTGCTGGCTATGGAACCATGAGGACCTGAGTTCAGATCCCCAGCACCCACGTTAAGAAGCCAGGCCCAGCTGCACACAGCTGTAGTTCTGGTGCTGAAAGGCATTTGTGTTAGGGTCACTACTGCTGTGACGAACACCATGACCAAAGCAAGTGGGGGAGGAAAGGGCTTATTTGGCTTACACTTCCACATCACCAGCCATCACTGAAGGACGTCAGGACAGGAACTCAAGCAAGGCAGGAACCTAGAGATGGGAGCTGATGCAGAGGCCATGGAGGGGTGCTGCTAACGGGCTTGCTCCCCATGGCCTGCTCAGCCTGTTTTCTCACCACCCACATGGGATGGACCCTCCACCATTGATAACTAAGAAGATGCCCTACAGGCTTGCCTACAACCTCATCTTAAGGGGCCCTTTTCCTTTTTTTGTTTTTTGAGACACGTTTCTCTGCGTAGCCTTGGCTATCCTGGAACTCACTCTGTAGACCAGGCTGGCCTCAACCTCACAGAGACTCGCCTGCCTCTGCCTGGGATTAAAGGCATGCGCCGCCGCCGCCGCCGCCGCCACCGCCACCTGGCAGGAGGCATTTTCTTAATTGAGTTCCCTCCTCTTCAATGATTTTAGCTTGTGCCAAGCTGACGTAAAACTAGCCAGTACAACTGGCTCCTTGTCAACTTGACACACAAACACATCACTATTAAGCCACAACCTTTCTTTTTTACTATTCTTGCCCAAGCTCATACATTAATATCAACATTACAATATAAACATTCCAAATTTTAAAAGTTCCACATTCTTTAAAAACTCAAACACGGCTTACAACCATATACAATGAGACCTGATGTCCTCTTCTGGCATGCAGGCATGCATGTAGACAGAACATTGCATACATAACAAATAAATAAATAAATAAATAAATAAATAAATAAATAAATCTTGAAAAAAATTCAGTGTGGTGGTTTGAAAGAAAATAGCCCCCAAAGGGAGTGGCACTATTAGGAGATGTGGCCTTGTTGGAATAGGTGTGGTCTTATTAGGGGAAGTGTGTCACTGTAGAGTTTGAGGTCTCATACACATTCAAGCCACGTCCAGTGTTTCAGTTCACTTCCTGTTGCCTTTGGCTCAAGATGTAAGGACTCTCAGCTCCAGCACCGTGTCTGCCTGCAGGACGCCTTGCTTCCTGCCATGCTGATAATGGACTGAACCTCTGAACTATAAGCAAGCCACCCCAATTATATGTTTTCTCCCCCCCCCCAGACAGGGTTTCTCTGTGCAGTTTTGGTGCCTGTCCTGGATCTCGCTCTGTAGACCAGGCTAGCCTTGAACTCACAGAGATCCGCCTGGCTCGGCCTCCCGAGTGCTGGGATTAAAGGCGTGCGCCACCACGGCAAGCCCTGATAGTCTTTAAAGTGACTCTCAAACTTCCCTCTGGAACATCACAAGCCAGACCTCCATAGTCTGCACTGCTCTCAAAATTCTTATCTTCCAAGCTCCTACAGAACATCCCACTGAGCTCTCAACACTCAATGGCTTTTCTAACCCAAAGTTCCAAAGTCCTTCCACAATCCTCCCCCAAACATGATCACATCTGTCACAGCAACACCCGACTATCCTGGTACCAACTTCTGTCTTAGTTGGGCTTTCTATTGCTCTGATGAAACATCATGACCAAAAAAACCTGGGGAGGAAAGAGTTTGTTTGGCTTATACTTCCACATCACTGTTCATCACTGAAGGAAGTCAGGACAGGAACTCAAACAGGACAGGAAACCGGAGGCAGAAGCTGATGCACAGGCCACGGAGGAGTGCAGCTGACTGACTTTCTCCTCTTGGCTTGCTCAGCCAGCTTTCTTATAGAACCCAACACCACCAGCCCAAGGATGGCACCACCCACCATGGGCTGAGTCATCCTTCACCAACCACTAATTAAGAAAATGCCCTACAGACTTGTCTACAGCCCAATCTCATGGAGGCATTTTGTCAACTGGGGCTCCCTCCTCCTCTCAGATGACTTTAGCTTGTGTCAAGTTGACATAAAACTGTCCAGCACGGCACTGAACTTGAGAAAGGGATATCCAGAGTCCAGCAACAGAACTGCCAGTACTGAGCATGTGGAGAGACCTTAAGACTAAATAAAACTAATGACAAACTGTAAAGGCTAATAAAAGCCAGGAGTGGATGAGGCAGGCACAGACATTTCCTTTCTTTGCTCCTCCTCATGGTGTTCCTGAGGGGAAATTGTCAACATCTACTGAGGAGATATGTGGCTAGAGTTTTCCTGCCTGGCCCAAGGTCAGGATAAATCTCTTTCACCTGCCAGTCCCACAACCGCTCAGACCCAACCAAGTAAACACAGAGGCTTATATTGTTTACAAACTGTATGGCCGTGGCAGGCTTCTTGCTAACTGTCCTTATAGCTTAAATTAATTCATTTTCATAAATCTATACCTTGCCACATGCCACGTGGCTTACCGGCATCTTTTCATGCTGCTTGTCCTGGCGGTGGCTGGCAGAGACTCCCTCTGCCTTCCTGTTCTTTTTATTCTCTCTGTTAGTCCCGCCTATACTTCCTGCCTAGCCACTGGCCAATCAGTGTTTTATTAGCAACACATTTGCCAAACAGAACATTCCCCACAGCAGAGATATATTCTTTTTTTTCTTTTTTTAGTTTTTTCGAGACAGGGTTTCTCTGTGTAGTTTTGATGCCTGTCTTGGATCTCCATCTGTAGACCAGGCTGGCCTCAAACTCACAGAGATCTGCCTGCCTCTGCCTCCCAAGTGCTGAGATTAAAGCCGTGTGCTACCACTGCCTAGCTACTGAGGAGATTTTAAAGCAGGGCAAAAGCAATATGAGATCCATGCTCAAAATTCAGGGGACACAGGGAAGCTGAGAGAAAACCAATTCTCAGTGGCTGCTACCCTCCGCAGCCTTTAGCCTTCTAGGATTTATTTAACTTTGCTTTTGTTTGTTTGGTGTGTGTGTGTGTCTGTCAGTCTGTCTGTCTGAATGTTCATGAGTGCATAACCTACAGAGGCCAGAAGAGGATGTCAGAGCCCATGGAGCTGCCCGTGTGGGTTCTGGGAATCAAACTGTTATTCCGCACAAGCAGCAAGCGCTCTTAATCATTTCTCCAGACCTCTTCTGATCTACTGTATGGTGCAAATAAACACCTAATTATTTTTTTAAATCATCACATTACATGCTGAGTATTTTAATCCAGCTATATTTTTGGCTAGCAATGGATTATGAATATTTTCTCGAAGCAAAATGGCAGCATGATATTTCATCTTTGATAAGCTAAGATTCATCTAATCCCTGTCCAGTTCTTGGATAATCTAACTCAATACTTAATTTTAAAAAATGAAGCCTGTGGAGTTGATCCCAATACATCTGCCTTGGGTAGACACCTGTAATTTTTCAAGTTCCACAGTGTATTCTCAATCAAAAGGCCAGACTGACTGATGACTACTATGAAAGATTACTTCTAGAATATTCTCAAGAAATCTTCAGTGTTAGAACACAAATAAGAAAAACACCAGGCTTCAAGAACATCAGCAAATTCATTCCAGGGTGAGCACTGGTGCCACAGATCATGAGAGGAGGAGCCCTGGTCTGGTCCGGTCCTGTCACAAGTGGACCCATTTGATTCGGTGCCAGGGAGGCGGGACAGACTTCACTGTTGATAAACAACCACTTTGAGAACTGTGCAGTGGTGATCTGCCAGTTGGGATGATTTATTATTGTCATTTTTTTCTCTTTCATTGCTTCGATTGGTTGCCAAGATATGACAGGAGTTGCTATCTGGGACTCAGGGAAGAAGTCATACAAATTTAAAGACATAGTCAGGAAAACTCAGGGCTTGTAAAATTAGGTGCAGTTCACTTTGATGGTAGACGATCGTCTATTCAATCTCCTTCTCCCCCTCCCCTCCCCCCCGCCCTCCCCCTCCCCCCTCCCCCCCCCCCCCCCCCTCCCCTTCTCTTGTTTACCAGGCTGGCCTCACAGAGATCCACCCGCCTCTGCCTGCCGAGAGCTAGGATTAAAGGTGTACGCCACCACTGCCCAGTTTATGCAATATCTCTTAATGGTAGGATAAAGGAAAGGTGTGTGGTGTGTGGTGTGTGTGTGTGCGTGTGTGTGTGTGTGTGTGTGTGTGTGTGTGTGTGTGTGTGGTGTTGGTGTATATGTAGGTACATGCACTGTGTGTGCAGGTGTATGTGTAGACACATGTGGAGGTCACAGGTCAATCGTCAGTATCTTCTGTCACTCTCTATATTTTGAGACAGGGTGTCTCACTGAATCTGGAGTTCACCCCATGTAAGACTTGCTAGTCAGCGAGCTCCGGAGATCCGCCTGTCTCTGCCTCCAGGGTCCTCAGATTCTATGGGTGTGACAGCACACACTCATGTTGCACGGGGACCCAAAATGGGTCGTCGTTCTTCCCAGGCGGCCACTTCACCAGCTGCGCCTCCTCCTGGCACAAGGGAAGGTGGTTTTTAGAACTGAAACTGACTCCTCGGACCCGCCTCAACTGAGTGTACCGGGCTTTGCTGACTCCCCATGGGAGGCCTTACCTTTTCGGAGGAGGGGATGAGGGGGATAAGGGGCGAGTTTGGGGGGGAGGTTTGTGGGGAGCACAAGGAGGGATGAGAGAGGGATCTGTGATTGGTATGTAAAATGAATAAAAAAAATTTTAATTTAAAAAAAACTGAAACTGATTCAAAAGAATTTGGTGACACACCTGAAGACGGGGCAGGTCTTGATTGTCTGTCTGTCTGTTCCCCAGAAGTCTGTCATGCTCTCCTAATGCACGGTGAACGTTCTGTGAATTCATGCCAATGCAAAGGAAAGAAGTAATGAATCGGGAGTGGGCGGCCCTCTATCCCCTTTCCAGCCATATATAGAGAGTCTAAATTACTCTGTTTCTTGTAGAGTTGATCTTGGGCTCTGAACACTACCCCACGGATAGTCCTATCATTGCTGGAAATCACAGACTAGACAGAGCTTTTACCCAGTCTTACAATTCTGTCCTCAAATAAAACCCAGAAGCCAATGGCCCAGTCTCGCCCTGGGAAGTGGCTAGTGGAGGCACCAGTTTCCTACATCCAGGTCACAGGACCACAAGGTCACACTAACTCATTCCCTACAGAAAGTGGGGCAACCTCATCTATTCTCCCATCTACTAGCTAGGCTGTTGCCAGTCTCTGGCCTCCCTATCTTCTCTATCAGTCCCCTGCCTCATGCTCCAGCCTCATTCTCCTTACATTGCAAAGCGAGCTCTACTTTAAAGATAAAAAAGAACAAACACAAGAATATTCTGCTACCAAATATGACCAGCAATTGTTCAAGTGGCACAGCTCCACCTTGAGTTTAGGGAATCCTGTCTTTATGCTGGGACATTCAAAATCAGACTTACTCTGTCCCTCTGGGGGTGTGAGTGTCCCTCTGAATGTGAATGTGTTCCTCACGATGACATTTACTCTTTTGCTTCCTATAACTAAAGAAAAACTATGTAACTTTCTTTTTCACACTTAACCCTCTACAAAGCCTCAGCAGATCTCACGTTTGTTTATCAAACATACATGCTCCTTCCTTCCCCACCTCCCAGCCTCCTGCCCCCCAAGCAAATGATCTTTAAAAGTTTATTATTGATTGATTGATTGATTGATTGATTGAATATATGCTTGAGTCGGTTCTCATCTTCTACCACGTGGGACCTGGGGATTGAACTCAGGTTGTCAGGCTTGGCAGCAAGCGCCCTTACCAACGGAGCCGTCTCTCTGACTGTGAATGCTCTTTAAAGCCTGTTTACCAACACGTCATCTGAAACCTAGTCTGCCTTTCCGTAGAAACTTTCTACAGAGGACACCTGCTTCTGACCACGTGGCTGTGACCCTCCCCAGAATCAGGCTCCTTCCCAAACGGGACTGATATTGGGAGCTGTGCCCAGCTCTCGGGGGGCCTTGGCCCTCTCTTCCAAGGTCTGAGCTATACAGCCCAGTAAAGAGAGGAAATAACACATTAACATTGCATTTCAAATGGTCCCTGTTTGTGTTCATCTCCTCTCTGCAGAAGGAACAGCCGATAGAAAACCCACTGCATGGAGAACGAACATTCAGGTGTCCCCCCCACCACCACCCCCTTCCAGGCTGTGTGATGCTACCTCCTGCTCTCCAGTCTCCACAGAACGACCCTGAGACACAAAAACTGCTTCAGGCACACAAAGCCTAGGTCACTCCAGCAAGAACGACCAATAGAGACCAAACTCCAGGGCCAGGTCCCCTCAAACCTCTCAGTCCATTAGAACGGCACTGTGCAAGTTCACTCATCCCGGGCTCTCCATTTCTGACTCAAACCAGGTGCCAAAGAATGTCCTGCTCCGTACCTTCTTCCAAAGGTAGAGTGCTTCCCCTGACCTAGCCCCACCCCACCGCCCACCCCAACAAAGGACTATGACTTCTAAGTCGCCAACCTGCGCCTGCCCAGTGAAGCAAGACTTCGGTTGCTATGGAAAGTCTGAAAGCTAAGGACCGGGCTATGATGGTTTCTAGGGGGTTCTGTGGCAGGCTTCAGCTGGGGTGGTGAAGGCTGTGACTGGAGCTCTCTGGATTGTTTGTCCTCACAACGATCTGATTCTCACTGGTGAGACACCGCAGTTTGGATGCAGAAAGCTCTAGAAAGAAACTGTTTGCAACATAAGGAGATGGCGCCCCCTGGTGTCGGCAGCAACTTGCAGGTACCTGAGACCAAGCTCCTCACGGTGACCTTGAGCACGGAGCAGTTGGCAGCTTCAAGGTGGGCAAGACCCTTACCCCTAAAGGTGAAGGACACAGGCCTGAGCCACAGGGTGGTGAAACTCAAGACCCTCCCTCGGTCACTTATCCAGATCTATGTATGCTAGTGGGATGAGATGTTGCAGGTCTTTAATCCCGGCATTCCGGAGGAAGAGGTAGAGGCAAGTGGATCTCTTGAGTTTGAGGTCAGCCTGGCCTGCATAGAGCGTTCCCAGTCAGACAGGACAACACAGTGAGATCTTGTCTTTAAAAAAAAAAAAAAAAAAATCAGGCCAAGTGATGGTGGCGGCGATGGTGCATGCCTTTAATCCCAGCACTTGGGAGGCAGAAGCAAGTGGATCCCTGTGAGTTCAAAGCCAGCCAGTTAGTTCTAGGATATCCAGGGCTACACAGCGGTTGCCAGCAGAGGGTTTCAGATCCTCAGAACTGGAGTTACAGGCACATAACCACCTGCCTGGGTGCTAGGAACAGAAGGAGGTTCTCTGCAAGAGCAGCACAAAGTCTTAACTGCTAAGCCGAGTCGCTAGTCCCACCACCAACCTCTTATTAAGTGACGTGTTGTCTCTTTCCTCTGAGCACATGGACCAGATCTTATAGAGTCTCAATTCATGTGGCCATAGTGCCTTCCCTTCCTTGGTCAATGCCCGGTCAGTTCCCAACCTGCAATCTCTGCAGACGGCAGGAGTCGAGCAAAACGCTGCCACCATTTGCTCATTCTGGGGCTTTAAAGAGAAAGAGAGATCATGTGTGAAAGATCTGCCACCAGTGTGTCCTCAAGACACAAGCGGCTCTGGACTGCAGTAAAGGGCTTACACACAGTTCTTAAAACAAAGAGAGCATCAGAGAGGAGCTTACTCCAACACGAATCCATAGATAATGCAAACACTTCCAAGTCCTGTCGGTGCAAGAAGGTGACTAGAGAAAACCCTATTTACTCTTTGTCCTAAACAGATACCATGCTTGCAGTGGAATCTACAGCCAGATCCCCAGGAATCTGTGTGGAAGAGAGAGACCCTGTGAGCCAGCTCTTCCACCCTTCAGGGAACTCAACTTGAAGCATTTGCCTTTTGTGTCAGAGTGAAGCTGCGGCGAGCTCCTCGACCAGCAAGGAAGAACGACCACCACGCGAGGATCCTTCTCAGATCACACTTTATTGGAGCACCTCTTGGTTAAGGGAGAGCTGGAAGTGAGGGGCCCGGGGCACTACTAGGCGGCTGCTTATATGAGGATTTGAATGGACGGGTCATCTATGATTGGGTCCCGCCAAAATGCAAGCACGGAGAGCCACGGGATAGGCTGAGGACATAAGGCTGTGACTACATAACCTGCGCATGCGCAGACCTTGGCACGAGTGACTCAAGATTATGACCATATATGGAGTTGTTTACTACTGGGCTGCCAGGGGCCAGCGCCATCTTGGAATGGCGGCTCCCTGCATGAAGCGAGGTCAGAAACTAGAGCCTATGTGTCTACCCTCGAAGGGCAAGGCAGTTAGTTAACTAGTTAATGATGGATCGCACCATCCAGTTTTCTTCCCTGGTTATGTTACCACATGATCACTGTAAAAACTTATAGAGTGTGGTTTGTAAATTTTTAAAGTGTGTAACTAGATCTTTTTTGAATCTAATTTTTGTGAACCTGGTTTACTTATTTAGATTTTTTTGTTTGTTTTTGCTTGTTTGCTTGCTTGCTTATCGCACTGTGTAGCCTGACTGGACCAGAACCTGACTGGACCAGAACTTGCTGTGTAGAACAGGTTGAGCTTGAATTTACAGTCATCTGCCCACCTCTGTCCCTAGTGCTGGGATTACAGGTGCTCACCACCATGCCTAGCTTGAAAGTCTCATTTTAATGGCCACATAATATACCATTCCAAACAGCCACTTGCATATGCTGTAGAATATTCTTTTAACTGGACAAAGATGTGTTACATTTGTTTATGCTGCAGAATATTACTTTAACTGTGTCACGGTGTGTTACATTTGTTTCTGCTGCCTTTGTTAATGGTGTAAAGATGTGCTACATTTGTTTAACTATGTAAAGA
Source organism: Peromyscus aztecus (assembly GCA_902168405.1). Lineage (NCBI taxonomy): Eukaryota > Metazoa > Chordata > Mammalia > Rodentia > Cricetidae > Peromyscus > Peromyscus aztecus. The sequence continues at coordinate 2,250 of CABHPQ010154570.1, read as the reverse complement.
TGTGCTGCATTTGTTTAACCCCACTTGCCTAAGGCGCTTGATTGGTCTAATCAAAAGCTGAATGGTAAATGGCTAGGCAGAAGAGTTATAGGCAGGGCTGGCAGGCAGAGGGAATAAATAGGAAGGGGAGTCTAGGCTCAAAGAAGAAGAAAAAAGAGAACAAGGGAGAAAGAGAGGGACACCAGTCAGCCAGACATGAGAAGCAGTGAAAGTAAAATATACAGAAGGAAAGAAAGGTAAAAAGCCCAGAGGAAAAGCATAGATGAAGAGAAACAAGCCTAAGCTAAGGCTGAGCTTCATAACCAATAAGAACTCTTTGTGTCATGATTTGGGAGCTAGTTGGTGGCCCAAAAGAAAAAGTCTGCTACGTCCATATGCTGGGACATGTTGCTTTTCTTTTCTTTTTTCTTTTTCTTTTTTCCCTGTTTTTAAGCGAGTGCAGTTGAAGAATTAGGGCATTCACCTTCATCTGGGTTTCTGGTAATGAACTAGAGAAACTGTTCCTGAAAGTCTAGCCTTTTCATCTGGGTTTTCTGGAGAGCGTAATTTCAAAATAGTTCTCTCTGAATTAAAGAGCAAGTCACTTAATTTAAAGACATATGCAAGTGCTGGCGGGATGGCTCAGACGGTAAAGGCTCTTGCGTTGAAAGCCTGCTGATAGGATCCACAGAAAGGTAGAAACAGAGAAAGTGCACAGAGTTGCCCTGTGACCTTCACACGCACCCTGTGGTGAGTGCATCCCATGAACACACAATGACAATAAATAAAACACACACCTACCATGGAAAGTCTCGTGATACCACACTGCCATTTTCTGTGACTGCCTTTGTGCAGAAGACAAAACAGTGATCAATGCCTTGAATTGGAAGTCAGCATAAAACAAACAGGTAAGGCATCTCAAATGTCTGGGTTTCGCTCCCACTTGACTTTGAGCAAGTCTGGCTCATTCTATTAGCCTTGACTGTATGTGATGTAACTAGTTTTTAAACAATCTAAGTCTGTTTTGCCACCCATAAAAATAGAGACATACCAGGCCCACTTACACCTACGAGACATCCCGAGACTCAAAATGCATGCAAACCTTGACATTCCGTCAACCATTTTGGAGCTCTGCTGGGAGCCAGAGTGGAATGAACAACACAAGTACAAGGCATCTTTTTGCTACAGGGCAAACCAACAGTATATTTTAAAAATTCAGTGCAGTGAATGGTTTCCCAAGTGTATTTGAGGCCAGTTTGAGAGAGGCAGTTTCTCAGCTGAGGTTCCTTCTCCCCAGGCATCTCTAGCTTGTGTCAAGTTGACAAAGACTAATGGGTACAGCCTGTGAAGGCAAGCAGGCTGGTTTTTTTTTTTATACCTTGCTGTATCTTGAACTATAAAACAGCTGCCTACACATGAGAGGTTTAATAAGATGTGCTCAGTGGTGAATATGCTTTTCATTAGACTGGTTTAAAAATAACCTCTAAAAATAATTTGGAGCAATGAAGTAAATTAAAAGTACTCACACACCACTCGTGAGAGTGAAAACCTGCTTTACTTCATGTACCCATGTGCTCATGCTCATTTGTCAAGCTGTGCAGTTTTGAAATTCTACTTTATAAATTGCCCAAAATATGAAAAAAGTGTGTCTATTTAGAATTTTTAAATGGACAAAATATGTATTTTGAATTTTTTAATGTACAAAATTTAAATGTAGAATTTTTAAATGGACAAAATATGTCCGTTTGAATTATATGTGTGAATTATGTGGAAAAGTCATACAACGGTTAAGTTACAGAATTAAAATGGATTATTCTGCAGCTATGGACACACCTATAAAAAAGTCATCACTTAGAAATTTGCTTATACGAAATGCATTCATGAAGCTGGAGAGATGGCTCGGTGGGTAAGAGCACCAGCTGCTCCTGCAGAGGACCTGGGTTCAGTTCTCAGCACCCACAAAGCAGCTCACAACTGCCTCTAATTCCAGCTCCAAGGAACCCAAGGTCCTTTTTCGGTCTCTCAGGCAATAAGCACACAAATACATAATACACAAACATATATGTAGACAAATACTCATACACATAACACAATTTTTAAAGACTGTATCGCAACCCATATATAATTCTGTATCCATTTTTCCTTCATATTAAGGAGAAAGGAAAGATACTAAATTATATATAGATTGTGAGTCTGTGTATAAAACGCACAAACACAAAATAAAGAACTCTGTCAACTATGTACTCAACATATGTGTTAACATAAATAAAT
>CABHPQ010154569.1:1571-24351 GCA_902168405.1 Peromyscus aztecus | reverse complement strand
GAAGCTTATCTGAGGATTAGAGGAAAAAGCCAGCCGCTATATTAAACATAGAAGTCAGGCAATGGTAGCACATGCCTTTAATCCTAGCATTCAGGATGCAGGGATCCATCCAGATCTCAGTGAGTTCAAAGCTACACTGGGAACAGAACCAGGCATGGTGGCACACACCTTTAATCCCATCACTAACCATGAAGGTCTGGAGGTCTGTACAGACAGACAGAAAGTGACAAAGCTGGGCAGAGAGAGGAAGTAAGATGGCAGAGACAGAAAGGCATATCAGTGTGGGTATACAGGAAGGTGGTCTCTTTGGAAGCTGAGGAGTAGGTGAGGTAAAGTTGGCTGTGGCTTGTCCTATTCCTCTGATCTGTTTTTACCCCAATATCTGGCTCCGGGTTTTTTATTAATAAGACCGTTTAGCAATTCATCTTAACAACATTTAGCCTTTAAAAAATCGTTTGATCTGGAGAAATTAAAACAGGTTTGTCCATAAGATATTTGATATTGCTCCTTCTAAAATGTGGAACTTAATTCTCTACTCTTCATAGTGAGCCAGACCTAATATAATGGCTAATGTTAATTGTCAACTTAAAAGCACCTGGAATTTCCTGTGAGTTGGGCCTCTTGGCTATGGCTGTGGGAGACAATCTGGACTGTGTTGATTGTATTGGGAAAATCCACTTAGTATGGGAACACCAGTCTTTGGATGGAATCCTGGACTCTTCTAAGTGAGAAAGAATGCCAGGCAGCAGCAGCCATTCATCACTCTTTGCTTCTTGAGTATGGACACAATGTGACTATCACTGTACCACAGTGCCTTGACATCCTAGCCACTAAGGTCTGTTTTTTTCGAGACAGGGTTTCTCTGTGTAGCTTTGCGCCTTTCCTGGATCTCACTCAGTAGACCAGGCTGGCCTTGAACTCACAAAGATCCGCCTGCCTCTGTCTCCCGAGTGCTGGGATTAAAGGCGTGTGCCACCACCGCCGGGCTGCCACTAAGGTCTTTACTTACTTTACTATGACATAAATCCTTCCTCCCTTAAGTTGCTTTTTCCATGGTATTTTATCCCAGCAAAAGGTAAAGAAACTAAAACATTTTGTCGGAACACGGTCAAAGGAATGGCACGTGGTGAACAATGCTGTGGGGAACCATGCGAGAGGCTCCAGGAAACAAGGCAGAAGGTCTTTACCTCAAGTGCACTTTGTTCCATGGATTGTTCTTGGATGTGATTTCATGCCTCCTGCAACAAACATTTACGTTCAATTTATAAGACATGTTTATTCTTGTTGGATGTGGCAACATAGCTATGGAGCCCAATCTGATGAACAGATATGCTGAGTGCTGTCCTTAGTGTACCCTGGATCTGGATATGACCTTCTGTCTTTCTTTCGTGCTTTCCCAGATACAGTCTATAGCATGTGCCAGGCAATTGTGTTTAAATTTTTCTGTCCTGAGATAGTTCTGGGAAAGGGCTGCTCTATTAATATTTAGTATGTACTTACTGACATATCTTTATATGTTTTTTTCTGAACTCAAACAACCTTCCTTGGATCAATGGTTTCTTTGTTTTATTCACATATAAAAGTACACTGAAACTGAAGTCATGTCTACAGCATCGGACTGCAGTCTGCCCCCTCCTTTAAGGTCTGCAGATCCCAGATCTTGCAGACAGAACTTTGTAAATCATAAAAGACATTTTGTGATCAGGCCAAGATGACACACTTCTTTTTTTTCCTATTGGTCCTTTCCTCTAGGTTAATTGAACAGTCATATTGTCGAGTCATTGCAGTATACTTCTAAAAAGGTCCTGTGGCAAGAACTAAAGACCTCTTTTTAGAAAGCGATTGGGCCTTCTTAGAAGCAGACCTTTCAGCTATAAGCAAGGCTTCAGATACCCTCTGCCCTTTGTTTACCATTATCTAATGACAAAGCCTGAACCAAAATCACTCAGTCCAGCCATACTTGAATCCCTCAGATGCAGAAACTGTGACCTGCATTCTTGCTATTTTAAGTCACTAAATTTTGGGGTGATTTCTTAAGCAGGAACATGTAACTAAAGATGTGATGTTGAATTGAAAAGCAGTCCGCAGTGATTACAAAGTGCAACCATGATTCGGGTTAGTTACAATTATATATGCACTACATACTTATTTTATTCCAAATTTGGATTGGACTCTGGATTCTCAAGATGCACATTGTTGAATTTGTTTGCTATTTTTCTGGTCTCCTAAGCTATATACCAGTATAGTCAAGATTTACTGACACACTTTCCTGGTGCAACAGCTGGAAACAAATTACTGAAGGATTATCTCTTGGTTTAGACATGTAAGAGAAAATTAATAGCAAATGGTCATTCTTTCTTTCAAAGGATATTTGGGTTTGGGCCTCTGAACAAGTATTTGACTAAATGAAGAATGTTTCAAATATCTCTCACAACCCTAATTACAGAAAGCTATTTTCTTTTGATCCTTAGACATTCTGGGTGGAAATTCTTGGATGTCACTTGTTTGTGTTAAACATATACATACCATGGAGTCTCTGAGGATATAATTACCATGAGTGTTCTCCTCATTTGGTCCCATGATGGTGTTTTAATGACCCAGGTGACACAAAATCAGGTTTCTTATAACAAGAAACTTATAACTCACTATCTGTTGCCGGCACAGAGCCAGCTCTTTCCACATGTCTTTGGATGACGTGTCAAGCTGCTGAGTGAGAATTTATTTCTGTTTCTGTTCTCCCTGGCACACCTGCAAGTGTGCTGAAGAAATGCAGAGATTCACGAGGAGCCTTTCCACACTGGTCCACACAGTTTCTCGCTGGCCATTCTCCAGTGCAGCTTTATTTAGGGCAGATCTGCAGGAGGTCCTATAAACTCGAAAAGTGCACAGTACCCTGGCCCCACGTGCAAGATTCTGCTTTTACTGTCCCCAGCACTTGTCAAATTTCCATGTTGAGGGGCTGGAGAGATGGCTCAGAGGTTAAGAGCACTGACTGCTCTTCCAGAGGTCCTGAGTTCAATTCCCAGCAACCACATGGTGGCTCCCAACCATCTGTAATGAGATCTGGTGCCCTCTTCTGGCCTGCAGTCATACATGCTGTATACATAATAAATAAATAAATCTTTAAAAAAAAAAAATGGGAACCCAGAATTAGGGGGTAAAGGTGCCATCATTGCCTAGAATATGGGTAACAAAGTTGGCACCCAGAGCAAAGTACAACATTCGATATGAAGTCAGTCCTTGAGGCCCAGCACAGCTGATGGGTCAGCGCTGAGGAACTTCTGAGGAAGCAGAGGGATTAGACACATTTGGGAAGATGCACACTCACTGAGAAAGTGGAAGGTGCTGGGTCCTTGGCTAGTCTAGGTGGGCCAGTGATGGAGAAAGCAAGGTGGTCTATGTATGCTATTCAAAAGTGTGTGGCTGTTGAGGTGGAAGAGTTGACAAAGCAGATGTCAGTAAGTCTTTATGAATCCTGACAGGTTTTGTAATAAACCTGAACAAATCCATAACATCTGTATAAGGGGGAACGGGAAGGGTTGAGTTCATTCTTCACATGGCTTCAGCCATTTTATGCATTTACTTCCCACCAAGTCAGAAGGTTGGCTCTGAACCGTTTCATGTCGTTCCATGGTGTCGTTGGCACGGATGGTCATGCCTGGCTCCCCAGCCAGTCTTCGTGGTTAGTTGGTGTAAGTGCTGCCCATCGCTGGGGGAGGGGCTATTTATTTGGAGATATTGATTCCACTCCGGCTCTGTCATTGACTGCACAATGTCACAGGAGCCAAATAACCTCTGTGCCTTAGCTTCTTATCTCATGGAGGAGATGCTCCCTGACCCAGGGACTACCTCAGGGGCTTTGTGTGAGAACAGAAGAGCAGGAGGAAGACTCGAAGACCTTTAGTCCCGAGGTCCTCAATGCTGACCACATGCTATAATTTCCCATGAATTGATGACCCTTCCCACCTGCCACCGATTGAATCAGAACCTCAGGTAACAATATGTCTTGAGGTGCCTTGAACCGTTACTTCGGGAAGCAGGACAAACACATCATTACCTTGGAAGAATCACTTTAAGGATTAAGGCTCAAAAAAAAAATGCTCTTTGAAACAAGCAATTCTGTAAGAACAATCACATATTGACATATATATATTTGTGGTATAAGTATTGGCCAAGCAGTTTCTCAGTTTGCTTCTCAGGCAAGCATCTGGAAAAATCAAACATGCTTTCATTTACATAAGCAGTTTATTAAGTCCTCAGTAGCAAATGTAAACAGATAAGAATCTATAAATCTAATATATATCAGAGTTATTCATTAATTATGGGAGAAAAGCCCCTCCCCTCACACTTGACTTCAATGGCAATGATAAAGTCCATTTTGCCAAGAATATTTAAGTGCCTCTGTGTTGTGAGATAGAGAAGAGCAGGAGCTGGCATGCACACTAGCTGACAGTGTGTTTCCGTAGCTCTTTAGGATGACGCGCATGCACGGGACATTGGGGAGCACTGGAAATGGGCTGTGAGCCACAGAACCAGCCAGTGTCAATGACGCTAGAAAGTGTTTTTATGAGCAGTTGTGGCTGTGTTCATGGGTGTGGCAGAGAGGGGATCCATGAACAAAAATGACAAGGTGCCAAAGTAGGTTGCATGCGGCATGTGGGTACTGTCTTGAGGATTCGGTGGTTGATGTATGTGCCTCCAGTCCTGGACACAGAACCTGCACCTAAGTGGAAATGGATTTCTGAAATAAGGCAACTATATGAATGTTTTAAATGCCTGGAGCATTAAAGTAAAGTAAAGATAAAAAAAAAAAAATTTCCATGTTGAAGAACTGCTCTGAACAGCTTTCATTCTTATGTACTTATGGCTCTGAAAACAGGGATGCTAGGAGCACATTTTAAATTCACTAACAATTATTATATTATGTGAGATCTACTTGTGATAGTACAAGCAGGCTACTTTGTTTTCTTTGTTACTATATCAAAGAAAGGTTTGGTCAACAGCAAATTAAAGGCAGAACACAATGTTTCATTTCATATAACAGCAAGACATGATGAACCGACCTCTCCATAAGAACTTGTGTGAACTTGGCCATTGTCACATGACATTAGATTTGATGTTTGTTTTCATTTCTGCTCACGTTTATTTCTCTAAGTTAATTTTAAAAGTTAATATGTATTCATATTAGAATCCATGAATAAATAATAATCAACTTGCATTTAATACATAATCCAAGTTCTACAAATTGTATCTTTCCTAAACAGTAAATCTATCATCACATTTTGCAGAAATAATATATATACAAAGTTGTCAGAACACACAGCTGTAGTCAAAAAGCTTATTAATTGTTTTCCTTAACTTCTTTGTTAAGAGTTCTCATATCCTCTTTAGAGAAATACCATGAGATGAAAAAATTCTGCCCTCCCAGTGGGGAATGGGGAAACTCTGAGTTTCAAAAACTATTAAAAATAGCACGGCTTAGTTGTCCTTTGAAAACAAAACACTACATTAAAGGACCTCAAATCTCCAGGCAGTAACTCAAATCTAACAAGTTGAAGCTGCAAATTCATCTTTCTAAACAACCAGCGTGCGACCCAATAGGGGAGTCACCGGTACATTGAATCAAGAATTGGAATGCTGTATTAAAGCTGCTAATTGGCACTGGCTTTTATGGAGGTATAATTTTCCATTTAAAATGTAAAATTCTCTGTACAAAAACACCAGAATAATTATGAAAATGTAAGTAATCCTTTGCAAAAAATAATTACAGTGCAGACTCTCCTTTCCTTCAATGTTGTTTTTCATGTTTTTGGTTCCATAAGCAAAGTAATTAAAATATTGCAAGACACACTGAAATGCTGGCACTCTCCATGGGATACAGTTATTCTCCTGGCAGAAGCTGTCTTCCTGTTTCTAAGGAGTTTGAAAATAGTTATAATAAACCATTCCATCGAGCAAACTAAACAAGAGCCAGCAGCATGCTCTCAGCATTGAGATCTGAAGCCACATGCCAGGACAAAGCTGTGAATTTTCAAAGTATAAAGTGGGACAATACGCACATTTATTTTGTCAACAAACATCTGAGGCATGTGTGCGTGCATGTCTCTGGAATGAAACAAAAGGCTGAAATCAGAAAGTAATTTGGAACTAATTGTTTTCCACCATTAAGAAATTATTGGCCCAATAGCTGGGAAAATACTGTTTCCATCACAAACAGGAATGTGTTAGACCGATGGTAACAAAGTAAAGCACAGGACAATGACATGAGCCTAACAGTGCCCACAGGTCTGGAGAGCCCAGGAGTAAAAAGACACTCTAGAGTGACTATCAGAAGAGCTATTTGCAAAGTGCTGCCTTTGGTCATCCATTCAATAAATCTTTGAGCATGTCACCAGGAGCAGTATTGAGGGGTGAAGTTTCTGTGGCACGAGTGACAGTGGCAGTGAGGGTCTGAATGGATTTCACAATCCAGTCCCCTTAAGATTGGAGGGAGTACATGGAATCCAGAGTCAAGAAACTTGGGCTTCAGTGTCAGCTCCTGCACTAATCATCAGTATAATTGTGGGCAGGTTAACTCTTGTCATGAGGTTGCTCACAGAAATAAGAATATCCGAGTTCATTCCTCAGGTTCTGCTTCTAAGAGTTGAATGAGGGAACTTGTGCATAAATACATAATATCTGGCACTTGGTATATGATATTGGCTATTTGCTGTTATTTTTTTTTTACCTTTAATGTAAAAATGAAGTGCTACAAATAATGCTTAAGCTACATTCTACATCATGTTACTGAAGTGATGGCCAGTGTGTGAGAATGATCAGAAAGACACATTCTATATCAAGTTACTGAGGCGATAGCCACTATGTGGGGATAATTAAAAAAGCTCTATAGTATAGAAAAGAGAGATGGCTGTCTGAAAACTGCTTATTTATCCTGCAGACAAAACATGAAAGCTCACTACACCCAAGCCCCAAACAATGCACAATCAAAAAAGACAGAAGAAAAAAATGATAACTGACATCAGCCAGAGGAGGCAAAAGAAACATTTTCTATAAATCAGAAGAAAAATTTGTGGAAACTCCATTGTCATCCATGGCAGCCATAACTGACTCAGCTCCTGCTAGTAGTCAAGGCACTGGGCTCTTTTGAGGTCCACATACAGCCCTATTACTCTGCAGAATTACTAGATGAGAAGGTTAAGACTGAGATAATATAACAAATTGTTACAAGTGGTATGGATAGTTAGTGAAGAAAATATAGCAAGAACCCTGATTGCTGTGAGGGTAAAGCCCTCATTTTTAAATTTGACTCCTATTCATATAGTGTTCTGAACATGTTCTCAAATTGTTGCATAGCCTTAATGATCACATTTTCCAATTGGTGCAGTGTCCCAGCCTTTGCCATATCAAAGCTGATTGCTTCTGTCTTATTGAATATTTATACTGTTTCTAGTCCCAAAGATCTTGAAACCTATTTGCAATAAAATTTTTCATGTATAAATCAAAGTATACATAGCTGATGAGGTTCTCAGTATAAATTAGAAGAAGTGGAGTCACCGAGCCATGGGATTTGAAAATTTCTAAAACTCCTAATGAAAATTGTCAAATCACACATTAGGAATGTTAAAGCCATTTTCATTCGTTTTAATAAATTTTTAACTTTCTCATTGCACTCTCTCCTTCCCAGTCTGAATGTTATCAATATGAATTTTCTAAAAGTCAGTGTTAGATTCTTAAAAAAAAATCTTATTGGTTTAATCTGTATGTTTCAATTCTACTCAAGTACTTATGGGACACGACTTTTTTAACTAACAGATGTAGGCAATAATTCAGGTTTCATCAATTTCTCTGGCCCCAGTCCTTTTGTAGTAAACATCTGCTTTTCACTTAACAGAATTTTATTACTACAACATTTGGGAGATTTTCTCAACTAATCCAAAGTCTACCAAGTGCTCTGACCTATGCTCATATCACTGTTATAATTTAGTTCATTATGGATAAACTATAGCTTATCCATACTTCTTCCTACATTGTGAATTATTGGAGAACAGGACAATTAACGATTCGTTAGATCTTTCAAGACTTGATACATGTGGAAGCCCACAGAGGTTTCCTAGTGAGAACTTACTCAGGGTCAGAGATTTTGAGCTTGCTTCACCCAGCAGGGCTGCATAAAGAGATGATTTGGCCACGGGCATGCTTACCATTTGTTTGGAAGGGTCTATACTCAGCTGTATGGTGTGCCTTGGTCTTGCAAGGGGAGGTCTTTTGCCTCTCCCCTTGGCATATTATAAAAACCCTTTTGAATAAACTTTGAGGCTGTTGGGTATTGACCCAAGCCCTCCCAAAGCTATCCTGTGTTTCTGTCTTTCTTCTCATCATCTAGGTTTCTCTTTCTGATATTTTCTTATCCTTCTCTCCCCCACCTGAGAACCTTTCTAACAGTGGGAGCTGGACTCCCACAGATACATAGTGAAAAGTCTCAAAAAGAGAGTAAATTAGTATTTCCACAAGATATGTACTCTGGATTTTAATTGACTTTCTATCGCTTAAATAAATGATGTAAAGATTTGCCATTCATCAATAGTTCAGTTTATTATGTACTGTGGAAGACTTAGAAATGAATTAAAGCACACAGTGGCATTACCCTTCCCATTAAAGGGTGGTACCATGAGACATAAAATCAAGCAATTGTGTTCATCACCATGTGATGTTACCATCAAAATAAAAAGTGTTTCCATGGACTCTGAAAACTCCATGCACAAGGGCCTGTGTTTTTTCCCAAAGTCTTAGGGTAATTGAAAAGTGAGCAACAGCTCTTCTCTTTGAATGACTGTTGGTTTTAGCAATCCTAAAACAGGCCTTCAGAAACTTGCATCCTCCAGAAGTTGCCCAATACTAAACCTCCTAATCTGTGCTTGATAGCCCATGTGGAATTGGTGATTTTCAAGACTCTTTGCTAGCAAAGAGACCTTCACCAAAGGGCAATTCTATACACATTGAAAATCAGTTTGACCACAAATGAGGATGAAATTTTGTCAATTGTAGGGAAAAGGATGGAACTAAAGATTACCTGTTAAGTGAAATAAGCCAGACTTAGACAAATAACCCGTTTTCTTTGATGTGTGTAATTTAAATTTAAACCTCCGTCTGTCTGTCTGTCTGTCTGTCTGTCTGTCTATTTCTCTGTCTCTCCCTGTCTGTCTCTGCCCCTCTATTTCTCTGTCACTGTCTCTCTCCCCCTTCCTCCCAACACATATCTGACATGAATGTGGAAGCGGAACTGTGTGAAGGAGAAAGCAGTCTAAAGTGAGAGGGTATCAGATTAGAGACCAAAGATGATATAGAAGAAACATCATACATTTTCTGTCCTATGAGGATACTGGACTTCTAATGTGTGTCAGCCAAAGGACAGAAATATGGATGAGTATGAAAAAATACAATGGTACATAATGTGTGAAAATACAATGAGGCTTATTCCATCAGATGCAAATGTAAAACTTAATAAAGAAAAGAAAGAACAAAGCTCAAGTGAAAATGAAGTGGGAAAGTATGAGAGCTGATATTGGAGGAGGCATGAGCGAATTCTGTTTGAGCGCCTTCAAGCAATTTCACTCTTTCTTGAAATTTGGGTTTACAGAACCCAAGTGTGTGAAGAAAATCCAGATGGAATTCAAATATTTTGAAACATTTAGTAATATCTGTTCTTTGCCATTCACTTGATATTTATAGTTCCTGTTTCCCTGGTTATTGGAAAGACAATGAATGCATGTATCTATGTATATACATTGTGTGTATATTCTTTTAACTCAGCATGAATTGTGATATAGCTGTTAAAGTAGTTTTTCATAAATAAGACTATTTATAAAAAAAGTGGATCAAAGGTTATTGATAATATCTTATTTCTCCTCTTAAGTTTGTACGTAGGGTTGATTTAAGTAAAATTAAAATCACAAATGTCCTAATGTCATTCAAAAATGAATGCTGCATTAAAATGTGTCCATGTTTCTTAAAGACGATAGCACTAAGGAAAACAGTTTGCCTTTTCTGTCTGAAGTATCATTTCAGACAGAAGCAACAAGAGATGCAAGGTCAACTAACTACAGAAGTTGTTCTTCCATGAAAGCCTTGGAACACAACATTTTTGCTATGGGTATTTAAATTTGGGGTGATGCTTTTGTGTTTTTATTGATAAAACCACAACAGAACCACAAAGGCAGGCTGAAGCTCAGTGAGCCTAAATGACTCTCAGAGGTAGGCATTGGCATTGCTAAATCCAAGATTGAACTGAGTGTTAGGGATCAGCAGACAGAAAAGGAGAGGCTCAGCAAGGCCTTCCTGAGTTAAATTCAGAGAGCCAAGGAAACTATCTCAAATGGACAACAGTTGGCCCCGCATAAGAATGCAGCCATTCTTTTTTAGAAGATCTGCACTACAAAGAAGAATTTCTGCAGATTATTTCAATCCAGTTGAGACTTTTTACCTCTAAAAATGACAAGTTTTCAATATCTGAAACAAAGTATAAAACAAAAATAATTATAGAACCAGATGACATTAAAATGTTAAGAACATTGTAGTCTTTCCCTTGTTCATTTGGCTGACTGCTTGTCCCACATCTGTCTCTTTACTCCTTTATAATCCTCTCCTGACCTATTTCTTCTATCCCACATCCTTCCTTATTTATACATTTCGTCTCCAAGTTCTACATTTTAAGAAATCTTTTGTATTAACACAGTTATTCAAAATATTAGTCCTTTGATCATCCTGCTAACTTTAAATAATATTGCCTTAATATTTCAAGGAACCTAGAAGTTAATTTGTGGTTTGGCAACCAAGACTCTTATGATCCATAGACAGTGATGCCAGTGTAAAGTGTTGGCTAATCACTCAGAGAAGTAACTAGCAATTCTGTCCACCAAAGAGAAATACATAGATATCTCCAGGCTTATTTCACTCTCACAGGGAATGCACACAACTTTAAGTAAGACTGGGATAACATTTTAAATTTGGGTCAGAGCAGGGAAGTTTTTATCCTTGGAAAAATTAGTACACTTGGATGAGAAATACTTCTAATTTTTTGTTTGATCTGGAAGAATTCTGAATAAATGGAGATAAATGGAAAGCTACGCTAATCTGAGCTTAAAGCATCCTTGGCAACTAAGTGTGTGGTAGTCAATGCCTGCTCATCAACCTAAGGTTTAGCCTCTGGATAAAAGGTTATTCTCAGAAAAAAATGAGTCCCAGCAATGCTAACCTCACTATGCCCTCATCTGACCCTATACACTTAGGGAATTGTTCTCTAAAGGCCCCAACTCTCTCTCTCTCTCTCTCTCTCTCTCTCTCTCTCTCTCTCTCTCTCACACACACACACACACACACACACACAAATCAGTCATAATGAGGGACATACCCATAGGACAGTTTTTAGCAAATCAAGAGTGAAATACTAAGTGACTAAAAGTGTTCTCGCTTTAGCTGAAATTGGCATTTGTAGAAATATGGGTGAGTTTTAGGAGGCTTAAACAAGCAGAAGAAATGTATTAGAGGGCATTACATTGTGGTCCTTCTCTGTCTCTAAGGACTGACTCAGACATTTAAAACTTAAAAAGCATTCTAAGGTATTATCTCCTGAATGTGTCTTCTGTGAACTCTGACCATAAATACGAAGGGAAGGAAAAGCAGTTTATATGTGTTTAAGTACACCCCAAGACCCTCACCCTTCAATCCCAATTTCACAGTATGACCCACACTTAGATAATTCTTTAATCTCTAGACATATTTCTAAGAACAAAGGAAAAGTCAGATGTAATGAAGAATGCCTATAATTACAATAACAGGTAGGCTGAGGCCAAAGAACTGTGATGAGTTTGAGGCTGCACAGTTTACACAGTGAGTCCAAGGCCAGCCTGTGATACAGCCAAACCCTGTCTCTGAAAACAAGGGGGACAATGGGCCCCAGGAAATGTAAGCACAATTGGGAATAAATAATCCATGTACTGCTTAAATTTCACCCCTGAGAAGATGAGAAAACCAACTAGACCACCTGTATTTATACATATAAATTCAGAGACATTTATACATACAAACAACAGTATGTAGAAACTGAAGCAGAAATAGCACCCAAGAGGCGACTGGATTTTAAAGCCATCCCAGGTTGGCATCAAGGCCCTGGGCCTGTGTAAGTTGTAAAGGTTGTAAAGTCATAAATTTGACTTATTGTTAAATTCAGCTTTTCTTTGAAAACCTTCTAAGATATATAACCATTGATATAGTTAAAAAGGTAAAGAGGCCAATCAGAGAAATTGCAGTGCCATCCACACATTTCCACCCTACTTTCATCCTTTACTCTTCATGACCATAATCCTCACATTGCCTCAGTCCATGTCCCTTTGCTTTCTTTGCAAAAATGAAAAAAAAATGATGCTTGTATATTGTTACATATTCTGATATTCTGAACGTTGTTCCATAGAGTTTATGAGATCTTATTCATGCTTTTCCACACCTGAATATTGGGCTTTTGTAAGTCTTCCCTTGTTTATTCAAATCAGACTTTTATGAATATTCATTTAGGTAGTTGCTAAAATTTGGACCTTATAAATAACATTGCATAAATAATGCTGTGTTATGTGTATAGGTATATCCTCAGGGTGTAGAGCTATAAAATGTACTTATTGCTGGCTCAGTGAGAAATTATTACCTAGTTTTGAAAACTCTTGGTACTCTCCCACTAGAGGGTCTGTGCATCCCTGTCAGCAGCATGTTACAGATTCATCAGTATAGAACATGGCCTCTCTTTTCAATGATTGCCAATTTACAGATGAGAAATGCTAGTCAAAGTAGTTTTACCTTATAGTTAAAGAATAACTTAATTCTTTAACTATAAGAATTTACCTATAAAAATTTAAAAATAATTTTGCTTGTATAAGATATTATTTGTATATGATCTTGTGAATTGCCCATATATAAAAAAAATAAAAAATTTATAAAATGTGTAAAATAAGTTACTTCTAACTTATTTTTTATTTTGCTTTATTTCTTATGTGAAAATATTTTTTAAAATAACATTTGCCATTAAATTCACCAGCATCTTGTCATTTATGAATTTTGAATCTTTGTGGTAATATGTGTGTGTGTGTGTGTGTGTGTGTGTGTGTATGTGTGTGTGTGTGTGTGTGATATGTTGGTATATTTGTGGGTGTGCATACCCATGCATGTGCAGTTAGAGGCCAAAGGCAAAAATCAGCTGTCTTTCTCAAATACTGTGCTGGGTAATTTTATTACAACTTGGCACCAGCTAGAGTTATTTGGGAAAGGGGAACATTACTCCACCAGATTGGCCTGTGGGAAAGCCTGTGGTACATTTTCTTAATAAGTGATGGGTGTGGGAGGGCTCAGCTCATTATAGGTGGTGCTATCTCTTGGTAGATGATACTGGAATGTATAAGAAAGCAGGCTAAACCAGCCATGAAAAGCAAGCTAGTAAACAGTGCTCCCCCGTGCTTTACACATCAGCTCCTGCCTTGAGTTCATTCCCTGACTTCATTGGATGATGAACTTTGTTGTGGAAGTGTAAGCAAAATAAACCCTTGCCTCCCCCAGTAACTTTTTGGTCATGGTGTTTCATCATAGCAATAGAAACCCTAACTATAAGAAATGCTCTCCCTCATATACCTTGAGTCAGGGTCTCTCACTGAACCTGGTGCTCACTTGTGGTGGTATTGTGTTCCCCAAAATACTGTGCACCCCAATAAACTTATCTGGGGTCAGAGAACAGAAAAGCCACTAGATAAGATACTTAGGATAGGCAGTGGTAGCACATGCCTTTAATCCTAGTATTCCAGAGGCAGAAATCCATCTGTTCAAGGATACAGCCAAGTATGGTGACTCAAGCCTTTAATCCCAGAAAGCGAGCCTTTAATCTCAGGGAGTGATGGCAGATAACAAAAAGGTATATAAGGTGTGAAGACCAGGAACTAGAAGCATTTGGCTGGTTAAGCTTTTAGGTTTTGAGCAGCACAGTTCAGCTGAGAGTCATTCGGATATGAGGACACAGAGACTTCCAGTCTGAGGAAACAGGATCAGCTGAGAAGTTGGCCAGGTGAGGTTAGCTGTGGCTTGTTCTGTCTCTCTGATCTTCCAGTGTTCACTCCAATACCTGGCTCAGGTTTGATTTTATTAATAAGAACTTTTAAGATTCTTGCTACACTCACTAACTAGCTAGACTAGATGGCAAGCCCTAGAGAATCCTCCTCCTCAGTTTACCAGTGCTGAGATTCAGGTCTGTGCTGATATTCCCAGATTTTTACATGAGTGTTGTGCATCCCAGCTCAGGTCCTCAAACCCACTGGACCATCTCCTCAGCTTCTCAAGGCAATAGCTTTAAAATAACCATCATCAGGTTTAATAAAAACTCTCAATTTATTTTGATGAGTTTTAGAGCTGAGACTGATCATAAAATTCAGACCTCCAAGTATTATACTATAAAACATGGTTGAGAGTGTTCCTGCAAATGAAAGTAGAAGAGAACTTTCTCTTTGGGCTTGAATTTGAAGAAAGAAAGAACTCAAGAAACACAAAGCGAAACTCAATGGAGAAGAAGGATCAGTTTCTTCCAGGCTGTGATTTTATTCACAATGCAGTCGAGTGGAAGACCTCTCGAAACACAACTGAAAATACCATATCCGTAGAAACTGTCATATACACTTCAAGTTATAAGAATGAAAACTGGAAAATGCTTAAAGCAAAGTAGTTACAAAAATACCGCAAATTACCACATTGAGTAATTAGCTAAATCCATGTATATGAGGAAAATGATAAATTAAAAATTTTATATTGTAAATGAGCGACATCTCTAATATAGAAAGACATTGTAAAGTCACAGAATAAATAAAAGTAAATGGGACAAACGGGAAAACCGAAACAATAGGAATTTTACAAAATGGAAACACTAAGTCATAGCATTTCTTCTGTTGTTTGACATGGAGGATGGGGACTCTCATTCATAGAGGACAGAGGTCACCAGCAAAATCAAGAGAGTAGGATGTGAAAATATGAAGGAGAAAAGAGAAAGGAACGTAGAATTAAAAACAGGAACAAATTTTGTTTTGTTTTTATTTTATTAATATTTTTCATTTATTTTACATTACACAAATATTTATTTATTTTACTAACCACAGTTTCCCCTTCCTCTTCACCTCTCGTCCCGTCCCCTGCCCCCACATCCCATCTACCCTCCTCCCCATCCACTCCTTCTCTGGAGGCCTCCCTTGGGCCTCCCATGGGCTTGAACACAGCATAACAAGTTGGGGCAGGGCCAAGCTCCTTCCCCTGCTTCAAGGCTGGGCAAAGTAATCCAGCATGGGGAACAGGTTCCCAAAAGCCAGCTAAGCACCTAGGAATAGGTCCTGATCTCACTACTAGGAGCCTTACAAAGAGACCAAGCTACACAACTGTCACACACATGCAGAGGGTCTAGATTGGTCCCATGCAGGCTCCATAACTGTTGATCCAGAGTCTATGAGCTCCCATTAGCTCAAGTCAACTGTCATGGGGGGTTCCCCAGAAACAGAAGCATGTTAAGGAGAGGCAGTAAAAGAAAAGAAATATGCATAGGACCCCTTCTGAAGGCTGTTAGTTCTTCAGTTAGGTCATTCATACAGGAGACTGTACTTGCCCCCAAGGAACCTGGTAAGAAGCAGATGGACTATAAAAGTTTCCAAGACTATCGGGTTTCAGCTGATAAAAAGTATGAATTTCAAGAAGTAGCTGGGGTGGTTAAACAGGAAGGCTGTGAGGCACAGAACAGAGATGAGGAGGAGGATGCCGGGAGGTGTTCAGCAGTCCCTGTCTCACCAGACCTTCTCACAGCATGCAGAAGATTGGGGAAATCAGGTAATTTTGTGCACAGCAAACTTTCATCCACTAACCTAATCTTTTCTGTCCTACCCAGGCAGAAATATCCTCTCCAGGATTAAGCATTTGATGCCAACACGAACTCATGGCTAAATTAGCCCTTGAGTCATTTAAAACTCAAGAGCTATCTGTTCTATTTCTCATCTTTAGGGCTAGCATTACATCTATCCAGTCTAGAGACTAGGGGTCCAAGAGGATGTTGTTGATAACAGGAAGAGAATTCACAGTCCAAGACTGACTAGTAGACTCCTTTGCATACTATTCCAAAGGATCATAATGGAAGCAAGATTCACTCATGGAAGAATGATACATGGACTTCTGCAACTTTTGGAAATGAATCATCCTTAAACTGTTCCCATGAGCACAATAAATGCATATTTTCCACAGTTTGATTTATTTTAGCACATAATTGCAGCAACTTATTAGAAAATCCCATTGGATTTATTGTTTTTGAAAAACATTTTAGAATTCAAGCTGCTTTCTCTTAACATAGTTTAGTGAAAATAAATGTAGGATCAGTAATTATTTAAGGCATCCAAAATATTGAAGGACTTGACATTTGCTCTGAGAATAGAAAGCCATGTCCATGAGCTCTCAGAGTTTAATTACCTACTTACAAATATGTATGTCATTAAAATGGTGTCATTGCCCCCAGTGAACATAATACTGGGTTATCTATCACTTGTCTGATGTTGTTTAGTTCTGCTCATGAGCTGGACAGACTCACAGGAAATGAAGAACAATGCTTATTACATAAGGTGCAATCAGAAAAAGAGACTTGGCTCCTAGCACGATTTGATGTTTCTTAGAATACTTTTAAATATTTACTACTATAAATGAAGGTTATGGATAGACAGAGAAAACTATTTTGGAATCTACATCATATTAAATTTACAAAAGCTCTTGCTTCTATAGGGAAAGTTATCACTCATTGTCCATAACAATCCCCTGAAGACCACTGGGCATTTTTGTCCCATTTTCAGGATAAAATTACTGAGACAGAAACATACTTACATTGATAACCCTAAGCAAGGTGTGACCCTGAAATTCAGCTGGTGATCTACCTACATCCAAACACTACAGTCACTTTGGACCACAGCAACAGAGGCAGATCAGATATCTCAAGTAAGGTTGCATGTTGGAGGTAGGTTTTCTTCCCACTCCTCTCCTTCCTTTCAATTTTTTTTTCAAATATTTTGGTTCTAAATACAGATACATTTATCAATATGTGGAAATACACAAGAACTTCTCAATAAGAGTTCATCATTTGAGATCCATAGACAAGAACCAGAGAGCTTACCAGCTTACTATGAAGGGATTGCAATTATGGGAAATTATATTAGTTCCCCTAGCAAAAAGGCATGAAGATGGCACCAACAGGAAAAAAGGAAGTTTATTTTACAGTCAGTGACAGTCTTCTTAGGCCAGCCCCCACCAGACTATTCTTATCTCTGCAATCTAACCAAGAAACCAATGGGAACTGAGTACTTGATCCTCCCACCCCATCCCTGACAATGACTACACATGGTGGGCTTGTGCCTCTGGCCTGACTCCCTGCATGAATAGACAAGTCTTGAACCAGACTAAGGATTTTTGTGACTTAGTGCAGTTAGTCCCCAAAATTGCCTATTAACCTGAGGAAAACATTTATCACCATCTAGAATCCACAGGATGGAAAAAAAACAAGAGGTTATTACTGCCATCCTAGGGTCATCTCTCCTAGGCCTTGGTCTGACTGGGGCCATAAGTACAGGGCCTCTGTACTGGTTTTACAAGACCAGAACTATAGGGCCCTGAGTATGGCTATATGTGCTGTTATATTTACCCTAGAAAAGTCTGTTACCCACCCAGAGGAGGCTCTCTTCTCATTGGCTGAAGTAGTCCTGCAAAACTGGAGGGGACATGACTTACTGTTCCTGCAGCAAAGTGGCCTATGCCTGGCCTTCGGAGAACAGTGCTGCTTTTGTGCCAAGCACTGGTGTTATTAAAGATTCTATGACTCTACTCAGGAAGAGGTGATATGACAGGAAACTGGAGAGACGACAGAATGAGGGATGGTAGGAGTCTCTGTTTAATTGGTCACCCTGGTTGACTTCCCTCCTGTCTGCCTCGGCTGGCCCCTTAGTCCTCCTGTTGTTGGCGTTAACTGATGGGCCCTGCATAATTACTGCTTGGGTCAAGTTTATCAAAGAATGGGTCTCTATAGTTCAGGCAATGGTTCGGAAACAACAATTTAAGCCCTTAGACTAGGAATACACATTGCCAAGATTGGAGATGATCCACTAATCAAGAAGGTAATGAAGTGGCTGTTCCCTCTTATAGCAGGACTGATCTCATGGCAGGGCCCAAGTAGCCTTGCCAAAAGACCAGGCCTCAGTTTAGGTTTCCTGGGCTGAGCTAGCCCTCCCAGGGATAACCATGCCTGCCACCTCATGATGACCAAAGATAGCCACTCAACCCTGAAGCTGGAAAGTCCCCAGATCCCAAACAATCCCCTGTTGACTCATTGTCACTAGGTTCAAACCCACCAATCAGCCCAAAGGTCCAAGTGTCGTGCCCCCCCACCCCATCACCCTGGAATTCCCCTAGCTGTGCTTAAAAGGAGCTTGTGTGCTCCTCTCTTGGTCAGAAACATTTTACCTGAATGACTCACCCCTGCATGCAGGAATTTTGTCTCAAGAAATGACACTCTTGCTAACTGCATGTTTGAGTAGCAGTCTTTGTGAAGTGATCTGCCGACCCTAACATCACCAGCTGCTGTGCACAGGAGACTTGACCCTGCATCCTGCTGTGACACCACACTAGAGCTACCCTTCTTGTTTGGGGTGCAGGTGAGCCAACCCTGATGGAGTGAGCAGAAGAGTTGACCCTGCCCTCCCCTCCTTTGGATCCCTCACAGCAATTGGGAGAGAGGACCCTGTACCTAGCCTGGACAAGACAGTGGAGCTGGCCCTGGTAGTATGAGTGTAAGTGAGCCTGACCTGAGGGCTCTGGTTCTTGCTGCAGGCTAAGATGGGTGGGTTGGCCTAGGCAATGCTGGAGGGCTTGCCTGGTGGTTACAATGAGGGAAAGCTGGTGGGCTAACCAGCCCAGCTACCACCCAGGCCCAGAACCAGGGCTACCAGTTGGCCCACCCCAACATCTATAAACTGTTGAAACATGAGCGGAGGACAAATTGACAAATCCAAAACTTCAGGATCTCCACGACACAGGACAGCAACAGGACATCCAAGAGGAGTCCCAATGAGAGCTCATCATCAATGGTGTAGCAGAAGCCAGAAGCCTCAAACCAGACCATTGACTCATGGCAATGAACACTTTCAAGTGAAGAGGAAAGAATTAAGAGGTGAACTGTGTGACTCATGGGGCCACCCTACAGCTTCCATGAGATTCTTCTCCTTTTGTTTTTTTGTTTGCTTGTTTGTTCTTTTGTTTTGTTTTGCTTTGTTTTGTTTTGAGAGTCTTTTTGTTGTTTGTTTTGTTTCACTTTGTTTGCTTGTTAGTCATTTTTGGGGTATTTGATTTTTCTTTTAAATTTAGTTTTGTTTTGGGTAGAGGTGGCAAGGGTGAAGGGCAGAAGCTGGGAAATAGGGAGAGAGGCAGAATTGGGATACATGATGTGAAATTCACAAAGAATCAATAAAAGTTAAAAAAAAAAGGAATTTGAACCTGGCCATGGTTTTGTAGATCTTTGGAGCTAATATATGGAAGGAAAGTGAAAGAATTTTGGAGTTGTGATCTAGAAAAGCTGTTGAGTGCTGTAAGCAGAGCTTACTGGGTGATTCTGGTGGATCTGAGTATATATTGGGACATGAATGTGGAGCCCACAGAGGTCACAATACATCATTGGATCCCCTGTATCTGGAGTGACTAGCAGTTGTAAGCTACCATTTGGGTGCTGGGAACCAAACCTGGGTCCTCTGCAAGACCATCAAGTACTCTTAACCACTAAGCCATTTCTCCACCCCTTGCACACTCAACACTCATAAACTCATGAGGCACAGTCAAATACACATCATTCAACATAAAGAAATAAAGAGGGGTGGTGGTATCTGAGATGGCCAGAAGATCCCCTGGAGTTACAAGCTGCTGTTAACTATCCCATGTGGGTTCTGGGTACCAAACCTGGGTCCTTTGTAAAAGTAGTACATGTTTTTAACTACTGAGCCATCTCTCCATCCCTCAACTTGTTTTTTAGAGATTCAAATTATTTTAAGCATAACTGATATTTCTCCCAGTGGAGGTCTATGAGTGGGTGGCTCAGTCCTTATCTTAAAATGTGTTCATTCTATGCTTAGTTTTGCATATTTTACTTGGTATAGAATTCTATGACAGTTATTCCCCACTGAAACACTGAAAATAATATTTTACCCTCATGAAGCTTGGTAAGAATTTAACTGTCATTTAAATTACCTTTTATTAGTATGCAAGCACTTCTTGTTGCTTTTAAATGTTATCTATATTTTGATTTCAAAAGATGCTTCATCGTGTAAATTACTTAAAATAAGTAATTCTCGTCATTGAAGGATTTATGTCTGTCTCTAAACAATTTCAGAAAATCATTGTTATTATCTGTTCTCTTTTCTTTCTTTATCTTGTACTTTATTATATTTCACTCTGTAATCTTTCAACCTGTAGATTCTTCAGTATTCTTAAATTCATTTTTATTTATTTGTCTTTTTGTCTTTTTTGTATCTTTTATATTTTATGATATTTTTCTTCTTAAGAATTTTTTTATTCATTTTACATACTAACTACAGATCTCCCTCTCATTCCTCCTCCTGCTCCCCCTCCAAGCCTTCCTCCTGGACCCCTTTACCCCCTCCTCCAAAAGGGTAAGGCTGCCCATGGGGAGTCAGCAAAGCCTGGTACATTTAGTTGAGGCAGGACCAAGCCCCTCCTCACTGCATCAAGGCTGAACTAGGCATCCCACCATAGATAATGGTCCCCCAAATGCTAGCTCATGCACCAGTAGATCCTGATCCCACTACCAGGGGCCCTTCAAACAGACCAAGCTACACAGCTGTCTCCCCTATGCAAAGGGCCTGGTTCAGTCCCATGCAGGCTCCACAGCTATTGCTCTAAAGTTTGTGAGTTCCCATGAGCTTGATTCAGTAGTCTCTGTAGATTTCCCCAGGATGATCTTGACTCCCTTTGCTCATAAAATCCCTCTTCCCTTTCTTTGACTGGACTCCCAAAGTTTGACCTGGTGCTTGACTGTAGATTTCTGCTTCCATCAGCTACTGGATAAAGGCTCTGTGATGACAGTTATGTTGGAGCCCATTTTCAGGTTTCCCAGTGGCTTTACCCAGCAGGTCTGCATAGAGAGGATGATCGAACCATGGGTCTGAGTGCAGGTATCTGAGATGGTCTGCACTTGACTGTGCTGGGAGGAGGTCTTTTGCTCCACCCCTTGGCATTTCTTTAAATACCCAAAGGCAGAGACAGTTGAAGCCCAATGGATTAGGATCAGGCCCTCTCGAGGCTATTCTGTATTTTCTATCTGTTTCTCCCCCCTCTATCCTTCTAACTAATATTTCCTGCTGCTCCTACTCAAGAGTACTCTGGGGAAATGTGGGGGTAAGTGATGAGCCCCCCACACAGTTAGGGTAGTCACCAATCTGATTACCGGGGTAAGCCAGTCAGGCACCCTCTCCACTACTGCTAGTAGTCTAAGCTGGGGATATCATTGTGGATTCCTGGGAATTTCCCTAACCCCATAATGTCTTCCTCTGAAAGAAAGCATCTTCAACAAATGGTGCTGGTATAACTGGATGTCAAGATGTAGAAGACTGCAAATAGATCCAAGACAAATATGGTACGTACTCACTCATAAGTGGATATTAGCTGTAAAGCAAAGGATAACTAGACTACAACCCACAGCTCCAGAGAAGCAAGCTAATAAGGAGGACTCTAAGAGAGATGCATGGATCACCCTGGGAAGGGGAAACAGATGAGATCTCTGGGGTAAACTGGGGGCAAGGGAGCAATAGAGGGGAGGGGATGAGGGATGAGAACATGAAGAAATGGGAAGGTCAAGCTGGGGGAAGGACAGAGTGGGAGAGCAATGAAAGATATTTCATGATGATTTTATCACTTGTATCTTCCTCTAAACTAATTGTTTCTTCAAGGTTATCAACTACATTTTGCCATTTTTGCAAGCTACGGCCATCTTCATGGTATTTTCATACATGGTGAGGCTTCAGTGGTTTCTGACACCAATTGTTGTCAATTTATCTTCCACTATAAGCTCTGGTTCTTTCCTGTGGCTTCAGGAATTATTAGTAATTATCTCCCTCATACCCATTCTCAAGTGTAACATGTACAATTTGAGTTCATTTAGTCATCACACACTTGGTTTTGGTTCATATTGCATTTTACTTTTTAAAAAATAATTTATTATTTTTCTGTTATTGAAAATAGATTCCTTTCTCACATACTATATCTTCATTAGAGTTCCTCCCCACCTCCCCTCCCATCCTGATCCACTCCCTTTCTGTCTAAAACAAAGATCATCACACTGAAGTTGGACAAGGCAAACCAACAGAAAGAAAAGAACCCAAAGGAAAGCACGAGAATCAGAGACCCACTTGTTCACACACTCAGGACCCATAAAAACCCTGAACTGGAAGCCATAGTATATGTGTACAGGACCTGACACAGACCTGTGCAGGCCCTATGCATGCTGCTTCAGTCTCTGTGAGTTCATAGGAGCTTTGCTCAGTTGATTTAGAGGGACTTGTTCTCCTGGTGTCCTCCATCCCTTCTAGTTCTTATACACTTTGCAACTCCTCTTCCATGGGTTTCCGTGAGCTCTGAGGGGAGGGATTTGATGGAGACATCCCATTTAGAGCTGTGTGTTCCAAGGTGC
>CABHPQ010154568.1:15871-30904 GCA_902168405.1 Peromyscus aztecus | reverse complement strand
TCTTCTTCTTCTTCTTCTTCTTCTTCTTCTTCTTCTTCTTCTTCTTTTTTTTTTTGAGACAGAGTCTCCTGTCTCAAACTCTTGAACTCAAGCAATTCTCCCGCCTTAGCCCCACTAGTAGCTAGGACACAGGCACTCACCTAGGTGTGTCTAGCAAATGACTTTCCTCCCTTTCACTATACAGGGGATCAAACCCACGGCCTTAGATATGTTAGACAAACGTTCTATCATTAGTCTAAACCTCTAATTCCTAATGTCAGTTGCAATTGTTTTTAGGTTCATTTTAGTTTATGTGTATGAGTGTTTTGCTTACATGTATGTATGTGCACCGCATACATGCCTGGTACCCTTGGAGGTTCCAAGAGTGTTTTGGATCCCTTGGACTGAAGTAGCATATGATTATGAGATGTGGGTGGTAGGAACCAAGCCCAGGTCCTCTGCAAGAGCAACAAGTGTTTCTAACTAGTGAACCATTTCTCCAGTCCCTCAACACCACAGTTTGTAAATCCATTTTATATTTTTAGATACTGGGGTACTTCCCAATTTTTAGCCAATACTAGTTATGATACTGCTATGAATATGTCTGTGTATTATATTTTGGTGTAGATAGATACTTTTTGTTGAATCTATAACTAGGAATATAATTATTGCTTCATATAATATGCATATATTAGCTAGATTGGATAACTCCAGTTTTCCAAAATGGTTATATCAACTTATTTATTTATTTGTTTATTTGTTTGTTTGTTTGTTTTTGAGACAGGTTCTCACTGTGTAGCCCTGGCAAAACTCACTATATAGGCTAGGCAACTTTGAACTCACAGATATCTGCCTGTCTCTGTCTCTCAAGTGCTGGGATTAAAGGAATGAACCACCACATTTGGCTGCTTTTCTTTTCTTTTTTTTTTTTTGTCTCTTGTAGCCCAGGTTGGATTCATAATAGATTTGTAGTTGAGGCTGACTTTGAACTCCTGACCTACTGCTTCTAGGGTCAGAAGAGCCTAACTTTCAATCCTCCTGCCTCAGTCACCTGAGGTATGGGCTAGCACTCCAAGCTTCTCAAACCATGTTTTCACTGGCATTATGTGAGATTTTAGCTCACACATATATCTTATTAATATTTTTTAAAGTATTTTAGCCAGCTGGGCAGTGGTGGCGCACGCCTTTAATCCCAGCACTCGGGAGGCAGAGGCAGGTGGATCTCTGTGAGTTCGAGGCCAGCCTGGTCTACAGAGTGAGTTCCAGTACAGGCACCAAAACTGCACAGAGAAACCCTGTGTGTATGTGGGTGTTTTAGCCACTGTAGTAAATATGTTCCAATATTTGTTATATATTTTGTTTTGCCTTTTCCCTGGTGGCTAGCGTTGATAAAAAACACAGCTCTCACTTCAGAGTGAGTGAGAAATAGTTTATTCTGGAGCCCAGTAGGAGTGATGATGGCCCAGGACATGGGTTCAGATTGCCTCAGATACTGTGTTCCAATGTGGTAATGGTCCCTTATGCTTCTGTAGTTACAGAAGAAAGCAGTAAATCAAGATGCTCTTCAAACACGCTGGCATTTGAAAGTACTGGGGCACATTAGACCCTTGATTTCATTTTGGATGCGCCTGTCCCTTCTCAGAAACCAGCTGTTTTCTCAACCTCTGACATCTTATAATCAGGTAGTGTCTAGGTTGCTTTCGCTTACTCTGACAAAACACCGTGGTGAAGGCAACTTATAAAAGACAGCATTTGATTTTAGGCAGACAGCAGGGCTCTGGAGCAGCAGCTGAGAATGTCTGTCTTGGGCCACAAGCATGAGTCAGAGAGAGAGAGAGACAGAGAGACACACAGATACACAGACACACACACACAGATACACACACAGATACACAGACACACATACAGACACAGACACACACACAGACACACACACACACACAGACACACACAGACACACACACACACAGACACACAGAGATCAAGCCACAGTCAGAGATACAGACAGAGACCTACTGGGAATGCTGTGGGCTTTTGAAACCTCAAAGTCCACCCCCCACCCCACCCCCATGACACACCTCCTCCAAAGAGGCCACACCTAATTGTTCCCAAATGTTTCCTCCAACTGGGACCAAGCCTTCAGATATATGAGCCTACGGGGCCGTCCTTATTCAAAGCACTGCAGTAGTGGTTACAGCAAAGAGGGGATCTCAGGCCATTCTTAGCTTTTGGGTTGGTGAAAGCTAGTGGTCTAGTTAATACATTACAGAAGGTTTTGCCTAGTAGTCACAAGGAAGACAGATCAGACACTGAGGGGGCCAGTGAGTCAGGTGTTAAGGAAACTAAAGATAACCCAAGATAATCCGGCACCGGATCTGCAACATTCCAACGCTCTACAGCCACTAGTCACACAGCACTGCAGAATCCTAAGGAGAGGTCTGGCCTTTTTCCTGAGAATTTCAGTTCATGCGATTGATGTTGAGCACCTTCGCATATACTTACTGGACAATTAAATAGGCTCTTTCGTGATTTATGACATGAATTTTTAAGGCTTTTGCTCATTTTTTTTCCTGTTGCTTTGTCTAGCCCCCCAGCCCCCTTCTTTCTCTCCACTTTTTGTAGGGTCTTGTCATGTAGCCCTGACTGTTTTGGAGTCTGAGAACCTCTGACTTTAACCTGTGGGGTACTGGGTTTGCGGGTGCGTGACAACACCCAGACTAGTCATAGTCCATTCGTTTATTTTTGTTGTAGTTAGAAAACCGGAAAGGTCAGAGCTCTGCCTTCACGCCCTGCTGAAGATAGCACCCTCCTCGGCCAGAAGCACAGATGTCTGTTTTCTTGGCCCCGAGCTTCCTGTGTGCTCCAGTACTGGTCCTTCCGGTGCCAAGGGATGGGGCACAGTCAGCAGGCTTGTGCTACAGACGAGACCCTCAAGGCTTAGGAGACCCCATCTTTCTTAGGGGTCTACAAACAAACCTTCCCAACCTTTGACCTAGAGAGAGAGCATGTGAGACTAGAACCCTGCTTTCCATTTGGGCAGATAACCCTTTTGGCTTCGGTGGTCTCTGTGTAGCAGCCCTGGTGTGATGGGAAGATGCTTGTGGCAGTCCGGAAGCACGGATGGACGGACTGACTGGGCCCTACAGTGTCTACAGACTTCGCCGAGATAAATCCTCCTATGACTCCTGTATACGTGCCTTGTTCGTTTTGAATTGAAAATATTTACATTGAATCTGGATGTAGGGCGTGGATTTATAACCCCAGCCCTTGGGAGATAGATGGCGGTGGGAGAGTGAGCAGCCAGATTGTCCTTAGCTACGTAGTGAGTTTGAGGTCAACCTGCGCCGAACACTACCGCACCCCAGAACAAACAAGTCACCACAAACAACTTCTCTGGCGGGTGTGTTGGTGTCCAGTAGGATATACTCTAAATTAAAGCCTGTGTTTTTCAGTATTAGATGCTGCTTGTTAAATGACCTATTGCCCCCAAAGCTGACTTCACTCACACAACAGATACTGGGTACTTACCATATCTGGTCTACCTCTACTAGGCACGGTGGATACTTGGTAAACAGTGAGTTATACAGGTATGGTACCTCCTTCTTGTGCTTTTCAGATGGATAACACACGTGTAGTTACAAGTTGATAAAAGAGAAAAAAAAAAACAGTGATAAGATTTTTTTATTCTGAGCTAGGCCAGTTTGGTGGGTAAAGATGCTTGACCCAAACCCAGTGACCCAGTGACCTGAGTTATCCCTGGGACTCATGGTGGAAGGAGAGAACTGACTGTAACAAGTTGTCCTCTGACCTCCCCATGAGTGCTCTGGTGTGTGTGTGTGTGTGTGTGTGTGTGTGTGTGTGTGAGAGAGAGAGAGAGAGAGAAAGAGAGAGAGAGAGAGGTGGGGGTCAGAGGGTTGAGATAGTTTTCAAGTGTCCTAAGCTGGCTTTGAACTCTTGATCCTCTAGCTGCCTCCACCTCCCAAGTGCAGGGATACGGAGCTTTCTATTGGAGTGTTTCATATTTATTTCCACATGTGGTAGTCACGATCTCTTTATCACTTTCCTCCTGTGTGTGTGGTGAGGGTCCATGTTTGTGTAGCATGTGCAGACGTCTGTTCCAGGGAGGGAGAGGCCTTCCGTCCTCTCTACAGAGGAGACAGTCTGGAGACAGGGTCCTTCGCTGATCCTGGAGCTCACCCTGGCTAGGCTGTGGCCAGTGAGCTCTCAGGATCTGCTGGCTCTGCCTTCCCAGCGCTGGGGTTACAATCTGTACTCCCCTCCATGGTTTTTTTTTTTTTTTTTTTGGTTTTTTTGAGACAGGGTTTCTCTGTGTACTTTGCGCTTTTCCTGGAACTCACTTGGTAGCCCAGGCAGGCCTCGAACTCACAGAGATCCGCCTGCCTCTGCCTCCCGAGTGCTGGGATTAAAGGCGTGTGCCACCACCGTCCGGCTCCCTCCATGGGTTTATGTGGCTGCTGGGCATGTGCTCAGGTCCTCATGTGTCTGTGGAGGCGCTTTACCAATGGAGCATCTCCATAGCCCTCCTTCAGAGTTTCTAAGAATTGTAGGTAGGAGTGTGGTGGAAGTATTTAGTCTGTAAATTAATTGGGAATAATTGGTAACTTATAATGTTTTATCTTCCCTTCCTATAATATGCTTCTTTTTTCATATTTTCCTTATGCCTTTGTGGAAGATTTTGATGTTTTTCATATAGACCTTGCATATTGGTTGATGTTATTTAGCCTTGTTTTGGGGACAGGATCTCACTGTGCAGTCCCTGGCACCCCCTTCCACTTGATTCCAGAGCCATACTGAACTCTGTGTCCACACGCTTGCCTTTCCAGCCTCTGGCTCACCAGTGTGCCACCTCCCTTCCTTCCTGGGCTGATTCCTTTCGTCCCTTTGATCTCCATGGAAGCATCGTTTCCTCTCACCCACTTCCTTTACTTCCTGGCCGAGGCTGCTATCTTTGACTCTGGGATCTCACAGCCCCTGTCCTTCCCCTTGCTACAGACCAGGCTTTTGTTAGTCTTTGTCCACGTTTGTGTTTTTCGGAGGGCACTGTCAGTCCCTTGGGAGCAGTTCCAGCTCCCGTCTAGCTCAGCCTGGAGCCTGGATTGTATTTGCAGCGCTGAGCACAGAGCTTTGTACTGTAGACACTTCATTTCTCCAGTTGTTCACTGCTTAAGTAAATTCTTCTGTTTAATGGTTTTTGGTTTTGGTTTTGTTTTTTTGTCGATTCTTTTACAGGTAATTGAGGAGTATTTTGAGTCAGGGTCTGGCTGGGTGGCCAGTCTGCCCTCAGATTTGCAGGCTTCTGCCTCTGCCACTAAAGTGCTGAGATTGCGTGAGGGGCCACCATGTCCAGCTGAGTCTTTTGTTTTCGAGACATTCTTGCTGTGTAGCCCAGATTGGTTTCAAGATTGTGGCAGTCCCCCTGCCTCAGCCTCCCGAGTGTTGGGATTGTAGATGTGTTCCACACTTGGCTCCCAGCTACCTTTTTTTTTTTTTTTTTTTGAGACAGGGTTTCTCTGTGTAGCTTTCCTGGAACTCACTCTGTAGCCCAGGTTGGCCTCAAATTTAACAGAGATCCACCTGCCTCTGCCTCCCGAGCGCTGGGATTAAAGGTGTGCGCCACCACTGCCTGGCTTACTTTTTAAACTTAAATGCACCATAGTTAAATTCTGTGCCCAGGTTCATCCATGTATGGTAACCACTGACACTTTGAGTCGCCATTGTGGTCTCACCTAACTTGGTGAGTGTTGGGTGTCAGCTTCATAGCGGAGGACTACGTCATTTGTTTTCCTCTAATATCTGTATTTTATGTGTATAATTGTACATAAATCCAGTTACCCTCCAGTTCTTTCAGGTCAGCTGTGTGGAACACAAGGGCTAAGTAGAGTCACGTGAGCAGTTTCTCTCTGACCCTTTGACCCTGGGCTTTTAGTTGACAAAGCTGCTCTGGTGGGGTGGAAGAGGTTTGGTCAGCAGTGGTGATGACCTATGACCCTGCCCTGTTGCAGGAGCCAGAGAAAGCCAGGTGCTGATTGACCGAGAAGCTCAAGGAGGAGCTGAGAGAGGTTTGTGCTTGAATCTCGGCTGCCTGGCGGCCGGGGACAGGCAGGAGTGGTCTGTGGTCTGTGGCTGTGGTCTGTGGCTGTGGTCTGTAGCGTGCTGGTGGCTTCAGTGAGGTGATACCCATGGCTTCCCACACAGCTCCACTGCGTCCTGGCTGGGTTCCTGCTTTCCTGGCCTTTCAGTCATTTTAGTTTTCTCCTGTGAGGGAAACCCGTCCCCTCAGTTCTGTTGCTGTTGCTATTTGTTTGGAAAAGTCAGATACTAAGAAAACGCCGTCTCGAGGTTGGAGTTGGTGATTGTTAATGCCAGCTTTCTTTCACCTTTCAGAATTGCTTCACTCGTGTTCTTAGAAACAGTATTTAAAATTTTTATTCTGCTCTTGGGGGTGATGCCCAGGACCTTGTGCAAGGGCACTCTGTACCACTGACCAGCAGCTCCAGCCTTAAACTTTATTTTTTATTTGTACTTTTTGTTTTTTGGTTTTTCGAGACAAGGTTTCTCTGTGTAGCTTTGGTGCCTTTCCTGGATCTCGCTCTGTAGACCAGGCTGGCCTCGAACTCACAGAGATTCCGCTTGGCTCTGCCTCCTGAGTGCTGGGATTAAAGGCATGGGCCGCCGCCGCCGCCGCCGCCGCCGCCACCACCACCACCTGGCCTAGCCTTAAATTTTAATATGACTCCAAATGTTGATTCTTCAAAAGTTTTTATTTATTTATTTATTTTTGAGACTGAATCGCTTGCAGTCTAGACTGCCCTGTTCTTCTTGCCTCTGTTTCCCCGAGTCCTGGGATTACCATGGTGCCTGTCATGGAATCCACTCTGTGGAAAGGAAACCTCAAGCTGTTCAAATGAGCACATAGCATGTGGCTTTTATGTTGTATGCACACTCCTCTCACAACCTGTGGGTTTCCTATTCCTTCAGGGTATTTGGAAGGGAAAGAGTCTCACTGTGTAGCCCAATTGGCCTCAAACTTGTGTCTCAGACTTTGGGTAGCCTTAACTTTGGAAGCTGGGGTTACAGACACCTGTCAGTCTGCTCTGCTGTTGACTGATTTATTGATTGATTGATTCCTCCCCGCCCCCCCAGTTTCTCTCATTCTCTTGAGACAGGATTTCACTCTGTTTTTCAGGCTGACCTTGAACTCTCTGCAG
The DNA here is from genome assembly GCA_902168405.1 of Peromyscus aztecus. NCBI lineage: Eukaryota > Metazoa > Chordata > Mammalia > Rodentia > Cricetidae > Peromyscus > Peromyscus aztecus. Next base: position 23,696 of record CABHPQ010154568.1, on the reverse strand, counting down.
TTTCATCAAGACTGAAGTCTCAGGAAAAGACTCAGTGGGTAAAAGTGTTAACCACACAAGACTAAAGACACGGTTTGATTCCTGGAAGTCTGATAAAAATACAGATGTGGCCGGGCTGTGGTGGTGCACGCCTTTAATCCCAGCACTCGGGAGGCAGAGCCAGGTGGATCTTTTTGAGTTCGAGGCCAGCCTGGTCTACAGAGCGAGATCCAGGACAGGTGCAAAGCTACATAGAGAAACCCTGTCTCGAAAACCAAAAACAACAACAACAACAACAAAAAAATCCAGATGTGGTGGCATGCGTCTGAAATCCCAGCATTAGTATCTTGAAATGGGAGATGGAGACAGGAAAAGCCGCTGGAAGCAGGCACAGCTGGAAGCAGGCCTGGAGTATAAGGCACAGCAGCAGAAACTAGAGACTGTGCCCCAAAGTGGGAGAGCGAGAGCCAATTAGAAGTTGTCCTCTGACCTTACGTGTATGATGGGGTGCATGAATCAACACATGACACATGCTCACACTCAACACATGACACATGCTCACACTCAACACATCACACATGCTCACACTCAACACATCATACACACACACACACACACACAACTAAGTACTGGAATTATAGGCATGAGCTGTTACTGATAACTTGAAAATAGACTAATCACAAATTCTATTGACTGCTTCTGGATATGCATCTGTCCTGGAGTGTCCTGGAGATAAACAAAAAGTTTTCTTTGCCTTGGAAATGTTTTACATTTGTTACGGACACGTGGTAGCTTTCTTCAGTGTTTAGTTATGCATTTTGTTTTGTTCCTTTTTTTTTCTTTTCTTTTTTTTTTTTTTTTTTTTTTTCTGTGATGGGGTCTCACTGTATAGCCCTGGTTAGTGGCCTAGAGTTCACTGTGTTCAGCCTTGAACACACAGAAACCCACCTGCCTCTGTCCCCTGGATGAACTCTTGATCTTTCTGTGGCCACCTGGAATTCCCCCTGTGCACCATGCCCAGCTCTCAGACGTTTGGGGGCTGAGAAGTTGTCACAGATTTTTTTTTTCCTTTTTGATCTATATAAATGTAATAATAGGGATAGAATCCAGGGCTAGCCAGGCCGTTTTGATTTTATTTTGCGGTTAGGTCTTTCTAAATTTCCCCAGCTATCTTCAAAACTGTGATTCTGAGTGGTTGGGGATGCACCATCATACATGGCACAGAATGTTTTCCAGCTGAGTCTCACTTTAGCCAAATTGTTTGCAGAGTTTTTACGTATTTGAACACATTGTTGTTAATTTTGAGTATGGAGTAACTAGAATCATTAGTTACATTTATAAGGCTGGGGTGTGTGGGTCCTCAGTGGTACAGCAGTTGCCCAGCATTGGTAGGGCCTGGGGTCTGATCCTTATCACTGCCAAAATGATTAACTTCTTATTATTAAGTTCTTGTGGGCTTTTTCCTCTTTATCTCCCCCCCCTACACTCCATGGAGGTTTTTTATTTATGTTTTATATCTCTAGAAAAAGAATCTCAGGATTTTCTCTCTTGTGTTGTGGTAGTTTGAATAGGAAGGGCCCCCATAGGCTCATATATTTGGATGCTTGGTAGTTATAAAGTGGCACTGCTTGACAGGGATCAGGAGGTGTGGCCTTGTTGGAGGAGGTGTGGCCTTGTTGGAGTAGGTGTGGCCTTGTTGGAGGAAGTGTGTCATTGGGGGTGGGCTCTGAGGTTTCAAATGCTCAAGCCAGGCCCAGAGTCTCTCTCTTGCTGCTGCCTGTGGATCCAGATGTAGAACTCTCAGCTCCTTCTCCTACACCATGTCTGCCTGCATGCTGCCATGTTCTCCACCATGCTGACAGTGGACTAAACCTCTACACTTACAGCCAGCTCAATTAAATGTTTTCCTTTACAAGAGTAGCCATGGTCACAGTGTCTCTTCATAGCAACAGGACACTGACTAAGACATGTGTGTTTTTGTCTTGCTTCATTGTGATCCATGATGCCACTTGAGGTTGTTAGTGCAATGAAGCCAGACTGGCAAGATGGGAACAGATTATTCTGCCATTATTCCAGGTCTTTGGGCTGTACATCAAATCTAGGGCTCACAACACTCCACACTTGTTCAACCTGCCTGTGAAGTCTACAGTTTTCCCAGCTCTGTGATCATCATTGATTTCAAATTCTCCAGCGTCAGCATGCTTCATTATCGAGTTAGGAATCCAGTGAAGACTTTGGAGCAGGGCCTGAGGAGGACCCCAAGTTGGCCTCTCTCTCGGCATTGTTGATGCTCTTGGGAGCGTCTGCCACGGCATTCGTGTGCACCATTGTGGCAGAGAGGAAAGATGGCGACAAGGGCCTTTACATCTTCCTATCTCTCCTCTCCTTCTCTCCCTTCCTTCTTCACTTTTCTTCTTTTTTCTTTCCTCCCTCCCCCATTTCCCTTGTTGAGATGGGGCCTCATCATGTTGCCCAGGCTGGCCCCAAACTCCTGGGCTCAAGTTGTACCCCTGCCTCAGGTTTCCAGGTAGCTGGGGCTATCAAAATTCACTAGCTAAAACCTCAAGATTGGAACAAATTTCCGACATTTCTTGAAGGGAAGATGCTTGTTTTCTGTTGGATTTTCTTTGTTGTTGTTATTGTTTTAAAATGTATTTATTTGTTTATATGTGTGGATGGTTTGCCTGCATGTATGTCTGTGTGCCAAGTGTATGTCTGCACCCTGTGGAGGAGAGAAGAGGGAACTGCATTCCGCAGGACTGGAGTTACAGACAGCTGTGGGCTTCTGTGTGTGTGTGTGTGCGTGCGCGTGCGCGTGCACTGGAAATTGAACCTGGTTTCTTTGGAAGAGCAGCCAGTGCTTTTAACCACTGAGCCGTATCTCCAGCTCGCCGTTTGATTTTCTTGTCTACCATTTTGCCTAAAGTTCTGAATTCTATTAGAGATAATGGATTCCACCCCACAAGAACCTTCTCACCATCCATAGGCCCCGTGAGTCCTTTGTGCTGCTCCAGCTTGTGGACACAGTGCCAGTCATGCTTCCGGGCGTATGTAAGGATTATGATGGTCTTGTATGTGTCAGCTTCCATGTTTGCTTTCACGTTCTTGAGTTGCCATGCAGTCCGGGTATGCTGACTTTATAGGAAAACAGTGAAGGCAGACGAGAATGAATTCCTGTCCTGAACTCTGAAGAGGTCTGGGGGAGACAGCAGAAGCAGATGTCACTGTGAGCATCACTGGCGAGGGAGGTGACCATAGGCTGCCTGCCAGGGGAGATGACAGTGTGGTGATTGAGAGCCCAGATTGTTCATGAAGCAGGCTAGAAAGACAAAGCATACCCCAGAGCCAAGCTCCTGCCCCAGCGTGACGCTCCTCCCCTAACATCACGCTCCTTCCCTAGCATCATGCTCCTCCCCTAACATCACACCCCTCCCCTAGCATCCACGCCCCTCCCCTAGCATCGCGCCCCTCCCCTAGCATCGCGCCCCTCCCCTAGCATCAAGCCCCTCCCCTAACATCACGCCCCTCCCCTAACATCACGCCCCTCCCCTAGCATCATGCCCCTCCCCTAGCATCATGCCCCTCCCCTAACATCACGCCCCTCCCCTAACGTCAAGCCTCCCTTCTGCACTCCTGGTGCGGGTGCTGCCATGCTGCTTCCTGACTTGGGAAGTGGACCCTTTACTAAGCCTCTCTATGCTTCAGTTTCCTCGATTGTTTTCTTTTTTGAGACGGGGATTTAATGTAGTCCGGGTTAGCTTTGTACTTGCTGTACAGCTGAGGGTGCCCTTGAACTCCTGGTCCTCTGGCCACCACCTCCCAAGAGTGAGCAGCCCAGTGGTTTCCTTGTGTTTGAAGCTGGCGTCTACCTCACAGGGTGGCTGTGAAGTCAAGTGAGTTGGTGTATAGAAAACCCTCAGGAAGGGTTAGCGGTGTGGTGTGGCTGCTGCTGTTACACACACACACACACACACACACACACATACACACACACACACCCCAACACGTAGCTGTGATGACACGCGCTACACCCAGCTCTGACTACATTGTCTGACCAGTGAGCTATGGAGTACAGCGGAGTCTTCCAGAAACTTGGTTTGCAGAAATCAGTGCCATAAGACACAACATTGAGGTGTTAGAGCAACACAGACTCTTTTGGGCTTCCCCGAGTCTTCCATTTTTGTTTGTAAATTAGTGTATGGAACTTCAGAATGGCATTTTCCCACTGTCCATTTGGAGTACAATAAGACAAATTAATACAAATCAAAATAATATGGTAGCGGCATCACATAATTTGTGTATACTGGTGTAGTAACAGATTTAATTTAGTGCAGCTTTGGAGAAGTCTTTTGTATTTCAGTTTATACAGCTGCTATCCAGGGCTTGGCTGGCCGGTCTCAGCCTTGAGCGTCTTGCAGAGAGAATCTCTTCTCATCTGCTGACTGGCTGAGCAAATGCCTCTTCCTTAGTTCACCTTTATTTTCTTTTTCAAAGAGAGGAGAATATGTACATACTCAACAAAGATAACTGGTAAGTAATAACAGAATCAACAAAAGATGCTAAGCTTTCCAAAGCTGGGTGTGGAGCAAGGTAGATGTAACCATCTTGTTAAATAAGAAACACAGAGCCAGTGCAGAGATGAAAGCCCAAGAGGTCAGAGCAATAGCTAAGAGCTAAAAACCGTACCCTTCACTGCCACTGCTGTCCTCCTCAGCAAGAGACCTACATCCTGTGTGTTTGTCCTTTTTATTGACTTTCTGTTCTGCCCTCTCATTGGTTGTAAACCCAACCACATGACCTCCTCGTCACTGCCTGTCTGTGCAGACCTCCAGGTCTTCTATGGTTGGTACTGAGATTAAAGGCGTGTGTCTCCAATGCTGGCTGTATCCTTGAACACACAGAGATCCGCCTAGCTCTGCCTCCCAAGTGCTGGGATTAAAGGCGTGCGCCACCACCGCCCGGCTTCTGCTATGGCTTGCTATTAGCTCTGACCCGCAGGCAACTTTATTTATTAACATACAAATAAAATCACATTTCAGTACAAACAAAATATCACCATAGAGCAACACGATCTTTGTCTCCGGCCTTCCTGTGCACAACCTTTAGAAAGGAAACAGTTTACAAATGTAAATGGGGGCAGAAAACAGGAGTGGCTGCTGGGTTTGGTGAGTCCCGGGAGACCTTGTCAGGAGCCACCTCACCAAGGCCTGTCGTCACAGGCTGGAGTGAGTAGGAAGTGACCAGTGGCTGCGGCAGGAAGGGAGGAGGGCACACGTCCCACAACAATGGGGCTCGGGATGCTTCGTTGTTATTTTAGTGTTTTAAAAATAGATGGGAGTTGAGGGATAGAGAGAGAATGTGCAGAAAGCCTGGCAGGGTGACACACGCTCAGAACCCCAGAAGAGAAGGCAGAGACGGGGAGGGGATTGTGGGTTGGAGGATGGTCTGGGCTACACAGTGAGACCCTGTCTCAAACCACAAGCCAAAAGAAAGAAAAAAAGAAAAAGCAGCTTAGTAGGAAGTAAGATGGGAGGATGGTGAGATAGTACAGTGGTTTTTTTTCTTTTCTTTTCTTTCTTTTTTTTTTCCAGAGCTGAGGACCGAACCCAGGGCCTTGCGCTTGCTAGGCACCCGCTCTACCACTGAGCTAAATCCCCAACCCCAGTACAGTGGTTGTTAATGAGAGCAACAAGCTATCCAGAAAGTTACAAAGACAGAAGATTCAGAGTATCTAGTGGGGTGCTATGGTGCACACTTTTGATCGGCTCTGGGGAGTAGAGGCAGGTGGACTTCTGTGAGTTCAAGGCCACCCTGGTCTACAGGGTGAGTTCCAGGCACATGTGTGGCCATCAGAGGACAGCTGGTGGATTCTCTCTCGTCTTCCACCATGCGTCTTCTAGGGATCAAACCCACGTCATCAGGATGGCGGCAAGTGCCTTTGCCGGGTGAGCCCTCTTGCTGGCCCAGCACAAGGTTTTATGGTGATGGTCACATAGGTACCTGCTGCCTAGCATGTACCAGAGTTTCTGATTGGATGAAGGAAAGTGGATATTCAGTGAGACGACATTGTTTGTAGAGCATCGCTCTTTCCCCTTTGGCTGCAATGGTTACCACTCCTCCCGCCCCCTCCCCTCATGCGTTTCCATGGATAGCAGCCTTAGGTCTGCTGTGTTAACCTTTGCACGCAATTTGTACTTCATGTCATCCTAGAAGGTGGGGGAGTGGCCGGGGGCTGCTGGGAAATGGGAGTTATATGGGTACAGGTGTGCTCCTCTCTTCCCACTTTTCTTTAATAAACTGAGACTTTTATTTATTTATTATTGTGTGTGTGTGTGATGTGCATGTGTGGGCCTGTACATGCCGCAGTGGGTATGTGGAGGTCAGAGGACAACCCACCTTCTGCCTTTATAAGCGTTCTAGGGACCAGGTCACCAGGCTGGCGAGGCAAGTGTCTTTACCTGCTAGGCCATCTTGCTAGGCCTGAATCGAATGGAAGATTTTTGTATATAAAAAAGTTGTCACTATGAAAATCACTCATTACACAGAATGTCAAAGCTTATAGCAGGTTGCTTTTGATTTTGTTTCTGGTCTCCTCAGCGCTTTCTGACACCAACCTCCTCTGCCCGGCCCACTGGAACAGACTGGATTTTATGGAACATTGTGTCACTTGATTCTAGAATTGCAAAGAAAGCCAATTAAGGATATCGGATAGGCTGCGGTTTTGTCTGTTGCTACGAAAAAAATGTTGATGGGCTCACGTTTGATTGGTGGAAGGTATTCTAGGTAGTGTGATGATGGTGGGGTGGTCAGAGGCAGGGGGACAACGGCCACAACCAAGCTAGAGATAATAAGAGTCCCAGCCAGGGTGGCGTGGAGGAAGGAGAGGAGGTCACGGATGTAGAATTGAGCACTCATAGGGAAGAGGTTGCAGGACAGAGGGAAAGAAAGTAGTATTGCTTGGGGTTTCCTAATGGGTTAAACTCTGGAAAATTAAGAGAGTGAAAAGAGCATTTTTCTCTGAATTTGAGATTCTGAATATTTTTTTCCTGTTTTTTTTTTTTTTTTTTTTTTTTTTTTTTTTTTTGAGACAGGGTTTCTCTGTGTAGCTCTGGCTGTTCTGGAACTCTTTCTGTAGACCAGGCTGGCCTCAAACTCAGAGATCACCTGCCTCTGTCTCCTGAGTGCTGGGACTAAAGGTGTGCATCACCACCACCCAGCTTCTAAAATCTCAGTATCAGCTGCAAGTCCAGGAACCAACTCAATGCTGAGACCATGCACTGGGAATGAAGAGCAGATTCCCAAGTGAACGCCAAGGTCCACTAAGTGCTCCCCTCATATGCCAGCTGCGAATGGGGTGCCCTGGTTACCCACACCTCTGCCTGGCAGGCTATAGATTCCAGGACTTCTATAACCTTCCCCACTCAGCTTTGGTAATTATGGAGAAGAGCTCACTAACTCAGGCTTGTGACTCATTTGTTATGAAGGTTCAACCCTGGGGAGTGAAAAGGAAGAGATCACGAGGCAGGCAAACTACCTTCTCGGTACATAGCTGTGTTCAGTGACTTGGAAGCTCTCAGCTCTCTGTGCTTAAGAGTACTTAGGAAGCTCAGCCCTGGGCCTCCTGCCCTCCCCAGAGTTCTGTGTGTGGGGTTGAAAATCCAGGCTTCTGCTTGCTCCATCCTCTGGCTACCGTCCCTGTCTTGAAGCTGTTCAAGTCAAAAGGGGGTCACTGTGATAACAGAAGACATACCACTCAGGGAGTTCTTTTGTAAAAGATGTTGTGCACTATGTGTGTGCAGGCGCCTGTAGAAGCCAGAGCGTGTTGAATTCCCTGGAACTGGAGTAA